>OV651824.1:16177330-16272330 GCA_927349885.1 Psylliodes chrysocephalus
CCTCTAAATATTTACAGAGGTGCTGCAATAGGTTGCACAAAATAACCGAAAAAATCCTCTAATAACTAGACAGGAAAGTCATGTGTTGGACACATCAGATTTTTATTATAGTAATTTAAATATCTAACTAGTTGTGCTACTAAAAAGTGAAAAGTTAGTGATATACATATTTTACATATACATATATTTGTCTATAAATAGTTACATCATTCCTGTCTTCCTGTTTAGATACAGGTCACATTTTTGATCTCTTCCACATATCTGGAACGGTAGATGTTTTAAAACCTTTTTAATAACACCATAGCTTTGTAGTATTGTAGTATTGTAGTATTATAGTATTATAGTATTGTACTATTGTAGTATTGTAGTATTGTAGTATTGTAGTATTGTAGTATTGTAGTATTGTAGTATTGTAGTATTGTAGTATTGTAGTATTGTAGTATTGTAGTATTGTAGTATTGTAGTATTGTAGTATTGTAGTATTGTAGTATTGTAGTATTGTAGTATTGTAGTATTGTAGTATTGTAGTATTGTAGTATTGTAGTATTGTAGTATTGTAGTATTGTAGTATTGTAGTATTGTAGTATTGTAGTATTGTAGTATTGTAGTATTGTAGTATTGTAGTATTGTAGTATTGTAGTATTGTAGTATTGTAGTATTGTAGTATTGTAGTATTGTAGTATTGTAGTATTGTAGTATTGTAGTATTGTAGTATTGTAGTATTGTAGTATTGTAGTATTGTAGTATTGTAGTATTGTAGTATTGTAGTATTGTAGTATTGTAGTATTGTAGTATTGTAGTATTGTAGTATTGTAGTATTGTAGTATTGTAGTATGTAGTATTGTAGTATTGTAGTATTGTAGTATTGTAGTATTGTAGTATTGTAGTATTGTAGTATTGTAGTATTGTAGTATTGTAGTATTGTAGTATTGTAGTATTGTAGTATTGTAGTATTGTAGTATTGTAGTATTGTAGTATTGTAGTATTGTAGTATTGTAGTATTGTAGTATTGTAGTATTGTAGTATTGTAGTATTGTAGTATTGTAGTATTGTAGTATTGTAGTATTGTAGTATTGTAGTATTGTAGTATTGTAGTATTGTAGTATTGTAGTATTGTAGTATTGTAGTATTGTAGTATTGTAGTATTGTAGTATTGTAGTATTGTAGTATTGTAGTATTGTAGTATTGTAGTATTGTAGTATTGTAGTATTGTAGTGTTGTAGTATTATTATGACCAATAAACAAATAAATTCAAAATTAATCATTTTTAAAATAGTTAACTGAAGATTCAAAAATATAACAGTTGTGTAAGATTACATCATGGAAAATGAAGTTTTGTGCCTTTTTAAATTCTCGCCATTCATTTTTAATTATGGGGGAACAGTAAAAAGTAAAAAATATTGAAGTTGAATTATGTTCCCAGACTATAGCATCAATCGAGTCTTTCCTGCTATTTATACTGCACATTTTTATGCTTGAAAAGGATGTATACATTTTGTAGTGTAGTCGATAAATCTTATAATCGTCGACAAAAACAAATAATCCAGGACAGGAAAATCGTATCGTTAATATAGTAAAAAAAAAGAAACTTCCAGGTACTTTCATTAACGTTAACGGAAATGCAATCATTGCAGTCGGAATGAATAGCCATTTAAACAATTTAACAGATTCCAAGTAACAAGATTAATTAAATTAAGAAGAAAGATAAATGTTATTTTACGTAGATGTAGCGATAGTTATTTCTGCCAAATTTAAATTCAATATAGTTTATATAATTTTAATTCGGTACCTATAGTGTGTAAAAAACACACTTATTTTTATTTGGAAGCAGGAACATAATCTACAAATTTTTCGTTATGAAAAACAGTAGAATATTACAAATGTGGTACCTATTTAATTAGATAAAAATATATTATTATATAATTTTATTATTTTGATTCAAGCTAGAAGGTACCTACGAATATCAGCAATTTCAGCAAACCTAACATTATATATTTTTAATATTTTATATAATTAATAATTTTGAACGAAAAATACAAATTTAAATGATATTTTTAGAGGCAGTAACGTAATCACATCTCCAACAACTGATTTTTTATATATTAATTTGTCATTTAATTTAAAATAACGCCTCGGATAAGTAAGTTTTTGCTGCCAAAAAATATTAGATACAAAAGAGGAGACGTTATTCTCAAACTTTCGAGCACATTCCAGGCAAGTGGCAGCTTGTACGATAATGTACTCACATTCCCAATGTAGGCGCATTGTATGCGATGTTGCCTGAAGATTACCTAATATCAGTTTTCGGAAAACCAGTGATAATTTAAAATGGGTGTTCAATTTTTTCCAATAATTTTAACATTTGTAAGTTCGCTTCATAATTTTGTTCAAGCGTCAACATTTGTATATAGTGTAGTTATTTTTGTCAATATCATACTGTATTCAAACACTACAACTATTCACTAACTTGCTGTACTCTAGTGATAAATAGTCGATATATAATCTATTATTAAAAAATAATCGATTATTCCAAAATAATCGATTAATCGAAAAGAATACAATATTTTTAATCGAAAATAACCGATTATTTTAAATAATCGATTATTTATTTCGATAATCGCCCAACCCTAGTTATAACTTAACGTTTCTAGCAATCATTTTTAGCAGCCCAATACTAAATTTAAAAAAAATCTACTAAAACTAGCTAAAAAGCTGAAATTTACCAAAAAAAGTAGAAATCTACTAAATATGGCAACGTTGAAACAAAGTCACAGTGACCCATAGATTAGGGATTAGGGAATGCATCATATTTTTAGATTTTTTTTTTTTAATAGTTATCAGATTATTTAGTGTAACGAAATAATAAAAAAATAGGAAATTGATTTTATTTGTGGAAGATGATTTAATATTAAAAATTAAAGAAAAGACAAAGGGGAAGAAAAGAAAATATATAGAAATTTTACAAAGCAATATTTTTAATTTTTAACTGACAAAAAAAATGCAAAAAGGAAAATTGAACTGTAAGCTCACAACTAGCTCAAAGGGATTGGGTTCTCATATTCAAAATTTAATTTTTGAAGATTGTGTTACGAGGGGATGGTAAAATTTATCGTAGCAGTAGACAGCTTCATTGATTTATGTGTAACAATATTATTATATGAAATTTTACCTACAATTTTTCAGTTTTTCTTGTAAATTTAATCATTTTCACAGTTTGTCACACATAATAATATAATAAATAATAAAGTATTTTTTTAAATACTTTTTATTGGTAAATAAAGCAAGTGAACTAAAATGTTTATTATATAAGATCAGTCCCACATAATAGACGTTTGGAAAATTATTTAATAGGTTAATGGGTATATCAGTACCTCGGAGGTATGTCATTCCAGTCAATTTTTTAGTAAAGCAGACTGAATATTGTTTGGACACTTTTTGTGTTCCATATTTACATTATATTAATTATATTTTGACAAGAGATGTAGTTAGCCCCCAATTATTGTCACAATATATATTGTTTACTAATATCTAACTAATAAAACGTTTTTTTTAATATACATGAATTATTGATTTTTGTAACCTATTTTTATGTTCTGATAACAAATTTTTTATGACAGTGATATACCCACAACATGTCTCTATAAATAATACGACTAATGTGAGAGTTAAAAACATTATGTGCGCATGGAGTTGTTTATGAAACATTTTACTTTTTTTAGTCAACTTTTATTGTAACATTACTAATACATGGTAT
Source organism: Psylliodes chrysocephalus (assembly GCA_927349885.1). Lineage (NCBI taxonomy): Eukaryota > Metazoa > Arthropoda > Insecta > Coleoptera > Chrysomelidae > Psylliodes > Psylliodes chrysocephalus. The sequence continues at coordinate 16,181,085 of OV651824.1, forward strand.
AGTACGTATACCTCTGGAAAGATATCGATGAGTTGATTTTAAAAATATATCCTTTATAAAATTGCACTATGTCGACATAGTTCAGTTTACCTCCTAAGTACTGATCGGTAAATATTTAATCTTCATAATATAGGTTTAATACCTAATATAGACACAAATATTTAGTTTATTGAATAAATTTAGGTTAGTGAAATATTTAATTTTTATATCGTCTTAAAAAAATGTAATGTAAGTTTAGCTTATATTTTTTTTTGTAGATAAAAACGATATCATCATTTGAGTAAAATCATCACCTCTATATTAGTCTGACACTGTTTATCAGTACCTCTAGTATTTATAGATAGATCATATTTCTATAACTTCAAATTCATTAGGGACCGCCTACAAAATATAACAATTGTTTATATAAAATTGTTCTACGGTCAAGAAATTATCCTTGTTTAAATAAAACAATAAAATTGTCAAACTTCTGAAATAACTTCTGGTACAAAGTTAGGTAATTTATATCATTGTCTTATAGGGAATAGAGTAGAGACGACAAGACGACAAGACGACAAGACGACAAGACGACAAGACGACAAGACGACAAGACGACAAGACGACAAGACGACAAGACGACAAGACGACAAGACGACAAGACGACAAGACGACAAGACGACAAGACGACAAGACGACAAGACGACAAGACGACAAGACGACAAGACGACAAGACGACAAGACGACAAGACGACAAGACGACAAGACGACAAGACGACAAGACGACAAGACGACAAGACGACAAGACGACAAGACGACAAGACGACAAGACGACAAGACGACAAGACGACAAGACGACAAGACGACAAGACGACAAGACGACAAGACGACAAGACGACAAGACGACAAGACGACAAGACGACAAGACGACAAGACGACAAGACGACAAGACGACAAGACGACAAGACGACAAGACGACAAGACGACAAGACGACAAGACGACAAGACGACAAGACGACAAGACGACAAGACGACAAGACGACAAGACGACAAGACGACAAGACGACAAGACGACAAGACGACAAGACGACAAGACGACAAGACGACAAGACGACAAGACGACAAGACGACAAGACGACAAGACGACAAGACGACAAGACGACAAGACGACAAGACGACAAGACGACAAGACGACAAGACGACAAGACGACAAGACGACAAGACGACAAGACGACAAGACGACAAGACGACAAGACGACAAGACGACAAGACGACAAGACGACAAGACGACAAGACGACAAGACGACAAAGACGACAAGACGACAAGACGACAAGACGACAAGACGACAAGACGACAAGACGACAAGACGACAAGACGACAAGACGACAAGACGACAAGTAGTCGCAAATTGAGTTGTATTTTGATTAATTTGAAGTTAATAATTTTATATTTATATTTCATTTAAATCATGCTATTTAAAAAAAATGGCATTTATTCTCACCAAAATTTGGCTATCTCAAATTTGACATATGATGTAAAAGTGTAATGCAAAAATGCGCACACTTTTAGTATCGTCATAGCATCTTTATTCTTTTTCAACGATTGGAAAGGTTCGTATGCCACGCCCTACTTTGTGACGTCACGCTTTGTTTATATACGATGAACAAAATAGCGTGGTTTTAATTAGTCACATTGTTTGTTTTACCTAGTTTAACGGATCTGTTGGTTCTCTTTTTAACTACAAACATTTGCAAAAACGACTGGTCACTCTGGTGCTAAATCAACATTGTGAATTGAGAGAGCTGCGGCGAGTCAGAGCGTAATGGTGTAACAAAAAAATAGGGATTATGATTTATGGAAATAATAAAAATATTAAAATTGAATTAATTTTTTATGTTATTTATGTGATTTTATAATAATATGTTTCTATAAAATGTAACTGGGCGTTCACAGCACAAATAAACAAATGGAGAAACCGCTCCTACGGAAAACGTTAATTTTTCCTTATATTATAGAAAAATAGTGCGTTCTTATTTTTTAAAAACAAATTTTAAAAAATTACACAAAAATGATTGTACGTCTATTAAAATTCTTGTTTTTTTCTTGTCCTTTCATATGTATTTACGACTTGATATCCGATACACATATTATAACGGTGCATATTATTTCATCGGCCGGCAATAATCGAGATACATATTTCATCATCGACATCGGGGCAGAAATCGAGTACGAGCGGAACAATCAATGCGATAACAATTAATTTAATCTCGTTTTATGACAACAACTTAAAAAATGTAATCGATTTTTTTCACCAATTACCGCATGATTGAGCATGAAAACAATTTCCCTGCATCATAATTTAGAAATGCAATTAGTTTTTACCTGTTTTTTATTCTTCTTCTGCTCGATCAGGTGCGTGCTACAAAACGAGCTGTTAATTATGTATTGTTTTATAGATAAATCATTATATTTTATCCGATATAATAATCGCACACATTTTAATCATAGTTAGATTATCATTTTCTTTGATACACTACTTCCATTTTTTGTTGTACGGTAATGTAAATACGCCCCTTTACAGGGACACTGTTTGTGGTACAGCAGTACCTAGCACAAAACAGAAATAGCCTAGAGGAGGCTGTAAATAGCAAAAAATGAACTATAAATAAACGAAAGAAGACAAAATAGAATTGCCGGAAAGAAATATATATTATATACGCAAATTCGAAACATCACAACTATGAAAAACGATTAAAACGGCAAAAATATAGAAATAAAGCAAAGAATCAAAGCACACCACAAAGTATATTATGATCATAAGGACATAAAGGGTTAATAGAAAGCAAAAAGACAAAACTAAGAGTATATTAAACCTCTATAAGACCAGTAGTAGTAATGTGCAGGAAAGACAATGTGCTTAACTAATACAGACAAAGAGATACTCAAAGTGTTCGAAAGAATTAGGACAACTAGGAAAACTAGAAGAACTAGAAGAACTAGAAGAACTAGAAGAACTAGAAGAACTAGAAGAACTAGAAGAACTAGAAGAACTAGAAGAACTAGAAGAACTAGAAGAACTAGAAGAACTAGAAGAACTAGAAGAACTAGAAGAACTAGAAGAACTAGAAGAACTAGAAGAACTAGAAGAACTAGAAGAACTAGAAGAACTAGAAGAACTAGAAGAACTAGAAGAACTAGAAGAACTAGAAGAACTAGAAGAACTAGAAGAACTAGAAGAACTAGAAGAACTAGAAGAACTAGAAGAACTAGAAGAACTAGAAGAACTAGAAGAACTAGAAGAACTAGAAGAACTAGAAGAACTAGAAGAACTAGAAGAACTAGAAGAACTAGAAGAACTAGAAGAACTAGAAGAACTAGAAGAACTAGAAGAACTAGAAGAACTAGAAGAACTAGAAGAACTAGAAGAACTAGAAGAACTAGAAGAACTAGAAGAACTAGAAGAACTAGAAGAACTAGAAGAACTAGAAGAACTAGAAGAACTAGAAGAACTAAAAGAACTAGAAGAACTAGAAGAACTAGAAGAACTAGAAGAACTAGAAGAACTAGAAGAACTAGAAGAACTAGAAGAACTAGAAGAACTAGAAGAACTAGAAGAACTAGAAGAACTAGAAGAACTAGAAGAACTAGAAGAACTAGAAGAACTAGAAGAACTAGAAGAACTAGAAGAACTAGAAGAACTAGAAGAACTAGAAGAACTAGAAGAACTAGAAGAACTAGAAGAACTACAAGAACTAGAAGAACTAGAAGAACTAGAAGAACTAGAAGAACTAGAAGAACTAGAAGAACTAGAAGAACTAGAAGAACTAGAAGAACTAGAAGAACTAGAAGAACTAGAAGAACTAGAAGAACTAGAAGAACTAGAAGAACTAAGAAAATTAGAAGAACTAGGAGAACTAGAAGAATAATAGGACCAATAAAAAATGACAATGGGCACAGAAGGTTTATTTATGAAAATGAAAATAATTGTTCTATATTAGGAGAAGATATGATGAAAATCATAAAGGCAAAGAGCACGTACAAAAAATTAATAAATTAAAAAGATAAAATAATGAAACTGCAACCTTACAATTATAACAGACCGAAAATTCGATGGGAAGATCAAATAATATAAATAGGACATAAATAAGATATGGACAGATGTAGGCAGAACATCAGAAACAGGAAGGAATAGAGAAGAATAATTGAGGCGGCGAAAAACATGAAAACTTGTAGGAGAATGAAGTAGAAGTATGGAAGAGTGACTCACTGTTATACTCAAAAAAAGAGTTAAAATTATGCTAAAATTATATAAAGAAAGTACAGCTATATCTGTTTGTAACGTGTGGAATGAGAGTGGGTTTTCGCACGGTACTTAGGCCTAAGCCCATTGTGCATCCTCCTTAGATGATGGGCACCTTCTAGCTCGTGAGTTAGCCTACAGATTTAATGAATTGACTATGTCGCCAATAGGTGTTTATCTTATATCGATCGGTGTTAGCCGATACTCGCCGAACACAAATCTAAATAACAGAGTCGGGTAATCGTAGAGAATATGATCGATGGTATCATCGTATTCGCACTTCCTGCAGAGTGCGGATTCTGGCAACCCCATGATATGGAGAAGCTTCCGTACTTGGCAATGACAAGTCAGAAAGCCTGTGACCAGGTGCAGATTGTGTCTAGTCATAGTCAAGTATTTAAATGCTATATTGTTGTTAGGACAGTTTAAAAGCTCCCTGGCAACCCTGCAGTTTCTTGTTGCATCACATGTTTTCTTGAATTTTACAAGGGAATGTTTTTTAATTAGGTCTGTCACTACTGATTTTGCCAGGTCAATGGAAGGGCCAGGTCCAAAAGTATTTGGTTGGCTGCCTTTTGGCCTCAAGAAAGCGTACTTCATTTAGATGAAATGAAACTAATCATTGGTAACTATCCTTGTATATATATATTAATGTATTTACAACAGATATAATAAAAAAGTACAATTTTAGAGTCTGACAATCTAATCAATAATAATGTCAACTTCTTAGTAACTAGAGTTTTTTAAGGACGATCGACGCCTAACACATTATTAAAGGGTTCAACCCCAACATGTCGCGCCCCTTGAAAGCTCTGCCTTTCGAAACCAACTGCATAAACTAAGAACTTTTAACTTGATTAACAGTTTTAAACTATCCTCTTCCGGGTCTATCGGCAAAACACAGATTCGAGCAACTGCTCGTTTCAACAGGCCATGTGAAGTTTTCACGGTTACCACCCGGCACTGATCATCAGTTCCTGGATGTAGCGTGACTATTCGCCCAATTTCCCATTTAAGTGGCGGTAAATTGTCTTCTTTTATGATGACGATTTCTCCTACACGTATAGGCGCCTTATACAACCTCCACTTACTTCGCTGTTAAAGACGTGTTAAATACTCTCTGGACCATTTCTGCCAGAAATCTTGATTGATGCGAAGAACTAATTTGTATCGGTCCTTATATCCTATCCTGGCCTTCCTCATATCTTCTTGAGGTAGCGATGCTAACGAAGGAGCGATTAAGAAGTGACCCGGTGTTAACGTATGTAAGTCTTCCGGATCTTCCGTCAGTGGAACTAACCGACGTGAGTTTAGACATGATTCCACCTTATTATTACTGTAAGCGATTCTTCAAAAGTTAGTCATTGCCCCCCAATTACTACTCTCTTTAAGTGATATTTAGCGGACCTTATCACCGATTCACACAACCCCTCAAAATGCGCCAATCGTGGTAGAATAAAGTGCCATTTAATTTGTTGACTAGCAAAGCGTCTCTAAAATGCAGTTTGAGTGTCTAAATTTTGTAAAAATCGGTTTAACTCTTGTAACTCATGTTTGCCACCTACAAAGTTTGTAGCGTTATCAGAATAAATATTTAAAGTTAAACCGCGACGAGCTGAAAACCTTGAAAAACAATTGACAAAAGCCTGAGTTGACAAATTGCTCACAAGCTCAAGGTGAACCGCCTTGGTGGCGAAACATACAAATGCGCACATGTAAGCCTTAATCACTTTGTGACCTCGTGTTTTACTAACCTTAATTTCTAATGGACCCCCGTAATCAATGCCGCAATTTGAAAAAGGACGGCTTGGCGTTACTCGACTTTTAGGAAAATTTTCCATTATGCACTCAAACATCCTAGGTCTTACCCTAAAACAAACTATTCAATTTCTCAATACCTGCTTTATTGTATTAAGACCAAATAAGGGCTAATAATTTAACCTTATTATAGCGAACAACGCTTGTGGTTCTGCATGCATATTCTTACGATGTTTATGAGTAATAAGCATTTTAGTTAATTTGTGATGGTTAGGTAATATGATTGGATGAAGCTGGTTAAAATGCAAATTGGAATTTTTTAACCTTCTCCCTACCCTAAGTATACCTTTCAAATCCAGGAACGGGTTTAATGATAACAATTTACTATTTTTTGCTGTTTCGTTTTCCTTGTAGCGCAATAATCTTCTTCCGAAATGCTTGCCACTGGCATAATCTAGCAAGTGTTTTTGACGCCCTTTGAAGCTCCTTAATGTTCAAAAGTAACATATCTTTTACTTCGACCAATTTTTTGGATCTATTACCCTTTATACAGCAATTATTTGAAAACTACAAGCAATATCCGACTAATCTCTGCGACTTAGAAAAACTTGAATACTTATTCCACAGCTCTAAAGTCTGTAAACCTAATAATCTTTGATGTATTAACCTACGTTCTGGAATTTTCAGTCTCATATATTAAAACCTCTCCAATTGGCCAATCCTTAGAATCTAGGCTTAACCAATTAGGGCCTTTCCACCAAATTCGATAATCCTTGAGACGATTTGGATCCGATTCCCGAGAAAATATATCCTCAGGATTATCACTTCACTTAATGTGATTCCATTGATATCGTTTAGTGAGTCTTTGGATCTCTGCAGTACGATTGCTTACAGAAGTCTTCCACTCCACTGGTTCAGCTGCCAACCAAGAAAGTACAATCGTTTAATTGCTCCAGGTACTTTACACATTGTTGGCAGTGAAATCTAACACTTTTAATGATACAGAAACTAATCGTGCTAACAAAAGAGTCCCACATAATTCTAAGCGAGGTAGAGATAACATTTTAAAAGTGCTATACGCGACTTCGAATACAACAGACTAATTAACTGTTCGTGAAACGAATCTATATGTAAGCTCCGTATACGATTTGAGATGCATCACAGAATCCATGCACTTGAACTTCAAAAGTTTTGCTGTTACCATCTGAGGTTAAGCCCTCTTCATGCAGAACAACATTCGAATATGATTTTTGCCGGCCATTGTTATTTTCACATGCATGCTGATCTTCGTGTAGAATATAATGATGTCTCCTTCCACAATACTTGCATCCCCCTGAAGAACAATATTGTACTCTTGTCCCCATTTAAGACAATTCCAACATAAACCTGCCTCACTTGCTTGATTACGTCTTTCTCTTAGCTTCATTACAAATTCCACATTTTACTGCCGACTTCTGGGCTTGAGCAGTTAGAAAAGTCTTACCTGGCTGAAACCTTCCTATATTACCCCTAATATTATGGCTGAAAGAACCTTGTTTATTTATGCATGAAGAATATGAAGTTTTGTTAAAGTCTTGCTTATTTATCCCTACCTCTTCTGGCTCTAAATATTTACACATGGAAATAAATTTAAAAACTTTTCTATTGAAGAAAATTCATCTAACTTTGTTTTTTGTTTCCACATATTTTTTATAATTTGATCTAATTTTTTATGATGATAAAATATCATATACGTTTCCCACTATTCCATGTTTTGACCTAATGTTGTCAATACCCTAATATTTTTTCGAATTGTATTCAAAAACTTATTTAATCGTGCATATGATTCCTTAACCATTGTCGGAAATGAATCTAATGCCTCTAAATGTGCGTAAGTTATTATCTTTTTGTTATCAAACTCTAATTTTAGCAAATCCTTGTAGTTACCCCCTGTAAGTTTTATATCCTCCATTAACACCGCAGCTGCCTCTGTTAAAGCGCGTTGTAAATAGAAATTTTTTTTTTAATCAATAAGAGTACGAAATGCATCCCAGAAACTTAACCACTTATTTATTATAAGACCCGTCAAATTTTGGAACTTCTATAGACGCAAGTTGCACTTCTGCAACAGTTTTTCTAGATGGCCCACCCTGATACTTTCTAGTGATTTGATAAGATTGCTCATGTTGTGAAATAATATCTTTAGCAATTGAAACAACTTCAAAGTAATGATCTTCAAATGCTATCCTTTTTTGATGTTGAGCTAGAGAACTATCATATCATTCAATCTTAAATTGTATTTCTAGGAATTCATTCCACCACTCATTGCATTTTTCTAACCTAGCCTTAATTTTACTAATATCTTTTGGAGTGAGGGTAGCCATATGTGAGTAGTAGGGATTAAGTGTAAAGGTTAAAGAAAAGGTCCTTTATTTCTCACAAGTCAATTTAATTGGCGACCGGTTTCGAAGTTGTCACTTCATCATCAGGCACACCTAAATGGAATGTCAAGGAGTCAGTTGTAATAAATTCCTTCTGAATAACTTTGAGAACCTGGAAATTTTAAAAAATATTAAATCTGGCCCCTCCTGCTCTCTGAATGCACAAATTCAATTTATTAGTACCCCAACGTTCTCTGCGCTTATTTAAATTATTTTCAGACTTTTACCCCCACTCATTTGATCTTCAGTCAGTTACTTACCACAATTAACTCTCCCAATTTAGATTTTCTTACCATTAATTTTTGCCCATTCGCATCTTATTAAATTTTTTAGCTTATTCAAATTCTCCCACGTGGTTGTCAAACGCCAAAATTTGACTTTTCTTTTTTGATATTCGTACTGTCAACCTAGTTTCCGTTTCCTGTAACAGTAATTTTCTTTTTGATTATCTGCTTCAAATTTCCCTTTTACATATGAATTTTCATATTTTCTTGTTTAGTGTTCTAATTTTCTTGTTAGTATAAAAATTTTTTTGCTTTCTCATTCTCAGTTTAATATATTTTACTTTCAATAAATTTTGTCACCGCCACCTATACTCACTTTCAGTAAATAACACCTCCGTTAGTACACTATTCATCCGTTAATTTAAAATTTACAGTTTACTGCATTGATTCGTTAAAAATCTAGATAGATGTCTTGACAGTCTGATAATTTTTACTTTTTTACTTTTTACTTTCAGTAATTAACATTATATCCTTAAAAAATTTTTTAAACTGTTTGTGCTTGTAAAACTATTTTGTGTTGTTTAGTTAATAATTGTCTTAAATGTGTTTTAATTAATTATTTTATTCAAACAGACATCTGGTGGTTTAACCTAACCTACATTAGAATTTTTCAAAAAATACTTATTACACATGACTTTTTTAACTCGTTCTGTTAAACTTTTTGTAGCGCTTCCTTTATGGAATTAGTCAAGGTGAGTCAAGGTTATTGTTTAACTTTCTTTTGTGTTTTTTCTGTTATTTTGTATAGGTTAAAGTCCGTTCATGCTTTTATAATTGTTTTTATTACAACTGACTCCTTGACATTCCATTTAGGTGTGCCTGATGATGAAGTGACAACTTCGAAACCGGTCGCCAATTAAATTGACTTGTGAGAAATAAAGGACCTTTTCTTTAACCTTTACTAATATCTAGTGAAAATCTGTAACCAAATTATATAACCATGTTAAATGAACATTTAGAATTGTTCGTCTACCAGTGAATCACCAAGACGACTTTTCGATGTGGCGTGACCTCTGATCCATCTTAAGGTGACCGCATTGTTGATGGATACTTCGGCCAAAGCTTTGTGACATTCTAGTACTAACCCTGAGTAAATTCGTGGTCTATCCAGGTTGAGTAGTGCTTGTCTGAATAGATGAGCATGTTCCTTCCAGTGATATTGTTTCTGGTGATTTCCTTTGCTGCTATGAGAATCCCCGTGAGCTCTGTTTGAACTACTCTGGCACTATTGCTCACAGCCCATTTTATATTTGGGTTTAAGGATCTGTACCTGTGCAGCCACATAAATTAATATTGTTTGATTTTATACTATTTTAAGAGTTTGTTTATAAGTTAGTGTTGTTTATTTTATATATAAAATATTCTAATTGGTATTAATAGATTTGAAGCAATGATTGAAAAAGAAAAATAATTCTAAAGTTATCGAATAGTAGATACATAATACTCACTGCTTGGAAAGCGATTGATTTCCTGTGTGTCTTGGCTTCAAACCGGTGTTTATGTGCCACATGTTTTTTACAATATTACGAATTTTGTATTAAATTTACAAAAATTGTTGTATTCTTATTTTGACTTCGATTATTATAAATGTCAATAGTGCATTATAAATCTTTTCAATATTGAATGTGCTTAATTAACCGTATGGAGATATTAGTTGGAAATTGAACTTTCAGTGACAGATCATATAAAAATTCTGCACGGTAGGCGTTGTGACTGTAACATGAAAATATGATTTATGTCGGCCAAGGAACACAGGAACAAAGAGGTGAGATATCAATTCCTATTTTAGAAAGATGTGGTGGATAATATTCGTGGTTACGTTTTGACATTTTAAATTTAGATTTAGGTGGAATAGTTTTTGGAAGGAAGGGGTGAACCAATACATAGGGATTGTTTAACTGAGATGTGTACCAAACGATTAAAAAGGCCTTCTATAAATAACAATTTGCAAAATACAAACAGGTTTGCGGAATATTTAGAGAGTACTTTCCAATTCAATAATGGTAAACATTTTCAAGATTAGATGGAATTAGAAGAAAACTGTTAATCTCTCCAAAAGAAATTTACATGGAAATCAAACAAATATAAATAAAAAAACTTCTGGATTTGATTTCATTACTGGGAAAATTTTGAAAATACTTCAATGAAAGCAATGACTGTCAAAATAACCAATTCTGATATAGGCGTTCTTTAGGCTAAAATACGTATTAAAGATGTGGAAGGTAGCAATGGTTATATTGGTAATGAAATATTTCGGTGCTAACACTCTATTCAATTTGTAGCATGGCAGTATTACAGCTTGCGGTTTATTGTACCACCATTTGGAGATTCTACTATTCCCATTCATTATACACTCATTCATCGTCATTCATTCCACGTCGTCGATGGTTAACCGTTAGTCAGCTAAGTCTCAAGGTAGACCGTCCAGCCGTCACATATCTACGACGTGATTGGAGACATAACTGCTTAACTGCCGCGAGAACGTGGATGCGCACGAGTCTCGCGGTTAGCCTCTCTGGTATAATAATACCTAAGCCAGACAATTTTTTCCATAATGATACGTCTTTCCATTTTGCCTGGCATCTCGAAACTTCAGAACAAAATGTTTCTTAAGATATTGAAACCTAAAATAGAGGAAAAGGACCTAATATCCACCCGTCAGTTTGGCTATAGAGAAAAAGAGAAGATCACAGTATCACAAATATTATCGAGAAGTTTCTAAAAGAGAAAAAGTTTTCTTCACCGTCTTTTTCATGTGGCTCAGGCTTTCGATAAAGTATTGCTAAAGTATTGATTCATAAACTGCCACGTCAATACTCACAATTATATTTCCATTGGAATAAACAACGGATTCCTTATGTCAATTTAGTAAAATATCTGAGTATATCACTTGATACTAGACATCGTTGGAAAGTCTCTATATTAAAAAGAAACGTGTGAAGAGCTTGGTACAAAATACAAAAGAATGTGTTAGTTGCTTCTTTACAGGTAGAAAAGGACACTCGTCTGAACGTATGATAACTATTGTTGGGGTTATGCCAGTAAAAGTAACATCCAAATTATTCAAGATTTTAATAACAAGGGGACATTGAGGTTATTCAGTTCTACAATAACGCTAATCTAGTAAGAATATTCAAAAGAACCAAGCCTTTTGATTTGGTTCAGTGATGTTAGTTTAGTGTCCAATACGCGATGCACAAGTGCTTGTAAAAGCTACATAAAGTAAGCATTGGAGCAAGCGGAAAAGGAATGATGTCAACGGTGCCATTTATACGAACCGATCGCGCATTGAAAAGTTGTCCCGGCAGGCCGTATATGCTGGTATTGTTTCTTTCCTGTTTGACCTAGTGCTGGTACTCGTAATTTTCACACGCTTTTATGCCAGGGGGTATTGGAACATGTTTAATGGCCAATACTGTACGTTAACGGTAGTGTGTAACTAAATATTTAGATTCCAAGGAAAACTGGTGACTAGGACCTTAGTTTATGAAGTTTTTAATCCTAGATAAGTTAGGTCAGAATGAAATTGATTATTTTTCAGATTGTAATATTCATATTGAGGTATTTACGTTATTAAAAAAAAAGTCGAAGTGTTGGAATTTATTACTGAACAATTAGACATTTATAATCTATAAAAATTAAAATTAATCCTTTTTTTTGCAAAACAATGAAGATATGATGCAGCAGTTTGAACTCACAAAAATAGTTGATAATTTAAAGAAAACGATAAAATTGAAAACATGAAAATGTTAGTCACAAGTTACTAATAGGAAATAATTTGAGATAAAATTTGTAACTGGTAAATAATGTTTTATTTCTATTAGTAGTAATCTAAATTAAAAAAATACCTTATTTAAAATTTATATCATTCCATTTTCATATTTCGTTTTAATAATCTGTGATTCATTTATATTTCTTCTTGTAATATTTAGAAATTTAAATTACTTGCTATTTTTGAAAATTTAATTATATTTGTGTAGTTTTTACTTGATTAATACAGAATATTCTAACAGCCAATCAGACAATGAGACAATGAACTGTCATTTCTTTGGTTACAAGGCAGAAACTGATATGTCACTTTCTGCTAATTTTACAGGAGAGCTAGGTTAAAGATTTATGATATAGAGCATTATGCTTAGCAACGCTCTGCAATGTATAATTGCTGTGATTTTTTGTAGATATATTACTTGACCATAAAGGTGGGAAGTCTTGACATACTTGATTATTACTTATTTTTATTTATAAAAATAACTGACATATCAAGTTTTGCCAGTATATGTATAAGTATAAGTATGTATAAGTGAGACAAAAAGAAAACAAATCAATGAAAACTAAGAAAAATATGGTTTTTATTGGGATACATTAAACAAAAAATACAAAGTATACTTCATTTGAGTCTCCTTCCGTCTCCTAAAAATCCCAGCTCAGGTGCCTAATCAGATATCTGCAGATTATAGTAAAAATAGTAGCAATCTTCATCACTGAGTTTCTCATTGATATGGCTAATCAATTTTTTTTTGTATTAATTGGGAATGGTCCATTGTAGCAACAACTAGGTAGCTTCAAGTCATTGTTTTCCAACTGGTGCTTCTTTTCCAGTCTGTTTGATCTTGACTGTCGTTTATGCTGTAAATCTAAAATTCTGAATGGCTCGTTTTTTGAGGGAGGACATTTGAATTTTACTATTCCAAACTTTATCTCATATCGCAGCCGTCTAATCTGTAGCTAATTAATTTTCTCGTTTTCTGTATCTAAATTTTTTTTAACTAAATATGTCAAACACTTTGAAAAAGAAATAAAGTCTTTTTGGTTTAGTTTTTTAACTGTAAAAGGCTTTTTGCCCCTGACTGATGTCACAAATGTATATCAATGTATGGGGACCATTATTGGAACGTTGTAAAAATTCTTCGCTCTTTCAATTCTAGCATGGTCTGCATCGCACTCAAGATGGGTATGTCTGAGAAGAACATTTCTGGTCAATAATAGAAATATTTTTGTGACAAGTTGCAACGTAGCTAAACATAATAGCAATGTTTATATTTCTATTTTTGCCACAGGTGTCTGAATATGTAATCGCATGCGAAACTGAATCAGAAATACACTGAAGCTTTATAAATACACAGTGCTTAGAACCTCTTCTACCAATTGCTTCATGCCACATGTAGCACTTTGTACCGCCTTCTTGAGAACAGTTACGTACTGTGAGGTTCTAGGTCGACAAATGGCGTCTATAAAATGATATGTCAGCAGTTCGGGAAGAATCAGCTGTAAATCAAAAACTAGTACAATTCTGCTTGCATTGCGAATATAACTCACTTTGTCCAGCGGTTTCTGTTTCTGTTTATAGCCATCATCAGCCAGTTTTGTACGAACCTCATAGTTACTTTTATATTTCGCTTTCTATTCTGGATTCTTGAACTGCTTCAAGTTGAGCACAAAAGAGTCGCATGTTTTTCAAGTATCCGGTTTGGGTTGCTTAAACTTGTAACCAGTTTTTCTAAACTCCTCGGTAAACATGCTGCACGATCCACAGTCCATTCTGCCAGACAAATCAAAATCGTGTTTATATTCCTTATAAATATTTAGATGACTTGACACGTATTTTTGCTGGTATCTCCGCGAGTGTAATGACTATCATACTTTGGATATGTTTCTGTGTTCTTTCATTGCTTCACGTGATTTTGTCATTTTGTTTTTTGCTTCGTGACACCCAAGCAATAACGATCCATTGCAGGTTTTCACTTTCATGATAATAAAATCAATTTTTCTATAAAACACACTGAAACATTTTTTACACACTTTAACAAGTTTGTTATCAATCTTTATTTGGTATATAGCAGTTATTTCTCTGAAATGTTCTCTTCCTGTTTTAAAGCATCCTTTTCGTTCCTTTTTCTTTTGTGTTAGTGAGATTCCATAGAAAAAAATTTGTTCCTGTGCTTCTTTTGTTAATTTATGAAAACATCCTAATAATAATACTTGACTGATAGGTAGACAGAAAGTGTGGCATTTTGCTCGGCAACATACTTCGTGTTGATAAGGGGTGATGGCAACGTAATTAAAGATAAATAAATAAAATTTTAATAGTATATTACGGTATGACTTTTTATAAAAATTAATTAATCATTTCTGACATTTTTACACTCTACAAAGTGATTTTGTTTCTGAATATAAAACTATTAACAAATTAACATAATAAATAACTCTATTTCCTATACTTCGGTAATACTGCATTCTTTTACTAGTATAGTTTTCTTTTTCCTATTCACGTATTCCAGTCCCTGTATTTTCAGATTTCGCTGCATTTTTTATTTATCTTTCCATTACCTCCCTCAGCTAAAATTTCATAAAATTGGTTACCTCCCTAGTCAATAGAAAACAAAAAAGATATTCTTGCCAGCAATAGACAGCGAGACATTATTCTTAATCTCGGTAGAATCCGATTACAATAAGAAGAACACAGCTACGTCAGCTACGTCATAACTATCATTTCGAATTTCAAATGTATATTAATTATAACTATTAATAAATGAAGAATATGTAAGTTGTTTTATTTAAAAATATTATTCCTACATTCCTATAAGTGTTAATTCGGCACTAAACCCCCAGTAGGCGGCGATAACCAACGAATTACTCGGCCAAATGATGACGTATATGTGTTCTTCTTGTAATCGGATTCTACCAGTTCTACCACGTTCATTCTGAGTTTCAATGCGTCTATACCGACTGTCGCTCGTCTGCGTTTTAAAGTTGGTTCAAGACTCAAATGAGAATCGTTCAGATGAATAAACGTCTCCTTTTAAATTTGGATTAAAGTCCCTGTCAGCTATAGAGTCATCGCTATCTTTGCCTGCGTAATTATTTTACTTTTTTTTTAAACATAAGTGCTCTAAACTTTCGCATTCCCATAAGGCTACAAAAAAATTAAAATATTTTATCTTGGCGCCTACGATAATAAATAACAGAAATATACATTAAAGTAGAACGACGAACCCAATAAAGTACCACCCAGATGCTCCGACTGTGCCCAAAATCTAATCAGAACGGATTAAAGCTTAAGTTTAAAATTTGCTTTTCCCTCTATTATAAGATAAAAAAAAATCATAATTCCTAAACTTTCCTTGGGTACTGGTTATTGCAAAGCAAAAAAAAATTCGTTTTTGAGAAAAAATTATTTATCACCTCTGCCACTGGCACGGGCTATAGGATAAAATGAAATGAAATGGCCGAGAGCAGCAGATGTCTTCAGCTGTTACGCTTAAGTAGCTCGATTTCCTATGAAGCGAAGAGACTAGAAATATAAATTAACCCAATTTTCTAATTGTTTTATTGGAAACGTTTCTCGGAAACGCAGTCGATTGCGATATCGACAATTGTCTGAGGACAGATGTTTTATTTCGAATCAAATAATTATTTTTAAAGCAAAATATATTTTCATCTTGTCAATAATAAACAAAGCACTGCCTGCCCAGGAAGTGAAGTGCTCTTAACTTAAAGTTTTCATGACACATACGGATTTGAGTAGGGGAGGGTGGGTCCCATATTGAGACAATTTTTACTTTTTTGGAGATAGAAGTCGTAATTTTCATTTTTTTGCTACCAGTTATTTATGCTTTATAATTATTCATCTGATTCATCGAAGCTTTTAGTGCTTTGAAGATAAATTTTGATATTCGTTTCTCAGACTTTGATGTCATTGCGAATGAAATTAAGGTTTTTCAAAATACTTTTAATACTGATATTGAAACCCTAGCACAGGAATTTCAAATGGAAATTATTGATTTATAGTGTAATGATATAATTAAAAACAAATTTCAAAACTCATCTTTGATGGAATTTTATAAGAGTCTTCCACTGGTACAATTTGATAATTTGTATAAATTTGCTCGTGGGCTGTTTACTGTTTTTGATACTACTTACTTGCGCGAGAAAACATTTTCTAAAATGAAGTACACAAAGAATGTTTACAGATCTAAGTTAACCGATGAGCATCTTAAATATCTTTTAACAATTGGTACAAGTAAAATTGGCCCAAAACTACAAACTATTGTCAGTGGAAAATAAAATTTACATAAATCTCATTAGTATATTTTACAAGTGGACAACCCCCGCAGTTTCATTTGCGTTAATTTAGCTTTTCCGTTCCTGAGGGATTTTCAGGATAAAAGTTATTTGTGTGATTCAGGATATTGTGACGAAGTCACTAAATTTTATTTTTAATTCATATTAAAAATGTATATTTCAATTAATTCCCGCCTGAGGATATTTTTGTTTCTCAGGAATTCCCGTTTTTCAACAATTGCGAGTACCCTCGTAGGTTAAAATATTTCTATATTTGCCGAAATCCGAATGGGCATTTTGTAGAGTCGATTTCGTATTTTTTTTTATTTTTAATTGTAAACAGTGGGCTGTAGTGGTGGTATTCCCCACTCCAGAAATTGAGAGTAATAATAATAAACATAGAATTATAAAAGCACATCGATAGGAGAGAATAGCCAAATATGGAATATGTTCCTAAAATGGAATACCATTTAATATGTTTAACTAGTTTTGGCAACAGCCGCGCAAATCGCATCTAAACCACAAAGCACATAGAGGTTCCCACGTAAATGACTAAGGTCAAAACTGACAACTGACATTTCTTATGCTATTGACTCCAAACACTAGATGGGGCTACTGGTTAAAAAATGATTTCTTCATCCATTTTTAATTTTTATGGGTGGAAAAACTTAACCAAAGAATCCTAAGATATGAGCTGTATTAAGATATGAAGTGTATCTATATTTATGTTTTTGGTTATTCTTATTTTTCCGTCTGATTTTAGTGATTTTTTGGTTGGCTTTAGCTTTTGGTTTGTGTTTATAGTTGCTTTATAGTTTATAGTTATTTTTAAAATTGTAATGTTTCTTTTTTCTATTACCTACTGTGTTTTGCAATAATTTTGGTGCACATTGAAAACTTCCAGAAAAACTTCATTGATTCACCATGTATCATAAAAAGACAAACGGGTACAACTAATTGATAATTAATTTATCACTGGACTAGATTCCGAAATAATTTTTCACACAAGAGACTATACCATCTGTATTTGGAAGGAAATAATTTACGAGTGAATGAATAATTAAAAAGATTCACATACCAATATTACATTTGTCCTCAGTTAAAAAGACATTTATAAAATATATTACTTTAATGTTAATAAAATGTAATATTCCAGTCTCTAGTTCACATTTAAATATATTGATATTTTAAAGATTTGACATTGTGTACCTATTTGCTCCAAGTAAGTATTCGTTAAATATGTATTGATATTTGTATTTACTTTGTTCTAATAATATTTATTTAGGTTATTAATAATACAGTGTCTAGGTACACGCTAACTTATATGCAATTCAAAAAGTTATATACACGCGAAACGTCCTGACAGAGTAGGTGAGCTATGTCTAGGCCGTTGGTGTTTATGCCGGTCGGCGTAGCTAGGTATGGATTGAAATTTTTTGGTGGTGGCTTCGCCACCCTACGAGAAGTCGTTGCTTCGTTTTCTTGTTGTCACGGCATTATTATTATTATTTGTTCATGTATGTGAAATTTGCTTCTAAGGTTTATAAAATACTACTGCTAGTTACGGCCTAAATGAAAACAAACAAGACACATTCACACAAACACCTCCCACCACAGCAATATGACGTTTCGCGTGTATATAATTTTTTGATTTGTGTATACTTTAGCGTGTACCTAGTAACAGCGTATTAATAAACATATATTTTAGGAATGTTCTATTTTATTATTTATTGATATATCTTATATTTATTTAATAATAATATGCAAAACTAACTCTCCACATTAGACCCGTTATAGCAATTTAATTTCTCAAATTTGGCATAATCGACCTAAATTATTTTGTAAAACTACTATCTACTATTAAAAAATTACAATTTGAATTTACCGCCATCTGTCAATTGTCATCTTAGTTCCTACTTCAAACACAAGGTGGTTTAAAAGACTAACATTGGCGTGGGGTCTCTAGAGGATACGTGCTTTGTGATCCAAACATAGTTCAGGTTCAGGATATCACATTTTTCCGCCAATAGACCAGTGGATGCAAATCCAACGTATGCCGATTCGCAAGTTTTTCTAATTTTTTCGTAAAATCGAATATTTTGCAGGTATTTATTAATAATATTAACAAATTTAATGTTGGTAATTTGTGAATCTGTTAACAAAAATTAAAATGGCGATGTACCTAATATGGAATGATGTAGTGTCCTCAATTTGGAACCCACAAGTTAACGATTGCCACCTATTTATTGAAATGTGGATAAACTACAAGAAATGTTTAGGATGATGCCATGTTGACTGTTTAGGAACAGAAAACCATATATTTTTGTACAAATTTTGTAACGTAAAAAAGTTCTCCTGATATATCCGATGCAATTATTTTGTGTTGACTGATTGGTTTTTCATGTAGCATAAAGTAATAAAATGTTTTGTGTAAGGGCCTTCTTTTATTTTTCCTTGAATCATGTTTCATATTAAGGACATATTCCATATTAGGTACAAAAATACAATTTTCTATAAAATATTTTTCTGTGACTCATGTATAATAGATTTAATATTATAAATAATAATTTATGGTTATACAATCTGTAAAACCCTACACAAAAAACAAAGGGCGTTAAGAAGAGATTTTGAATTTAATATGTACAAAAAACAAAACAGTATTCCATATTTAACTTAGTTTCTCTATCATACATTTAAAATTTATTTAGTAGGTACAAGAGCTAGGACCAAATAATTTTCAACGAATACTTGATTTCATTGCACGTTTATGCAAGAAGATCCAAAATCTGTGACGAAGTCATTAAATTTTGCTGTCAATTAATTTAAAAAAATGTTTATTTCAATTAATTCCCGCCTGAGGACATGTAGAAGATCGCCCGTATTTCTGTTTCCCAGAAATTGCCGTTTTTCAACAATTACGAGTACTCTCGTAGATTAAAATATTCCTATATTTGCCGAAATCCGAATGGGCATTTTGTAGAGTCGATTTCGTACCGATTATCTACTTTTATTTGTCAAGGTACTAGAAGGACATTTTTTTATTTTTAAATTGTAAACAGTCTGCTGTAGTAGTGGTATCCCTCACTCACGTTTACCGAAAAGCATAAATTCAATGACATCTGGGAATTACGCCCTCTTGCTTGCCCGCCGCCGTAAGCTCTTCTTGATTGCCGACAGCCGAAAACTATTCGCCCTATTCGTAATATCGAAAGAATATTGAACAACCCCGTTTATTTTTCTAAAGTTTGAGACACCCGTCCGACAAGTGAAATAATTTTGATTCATGCCTGGCATTTTTCATTTCATCCCTTGGTGGGAAACCGTTGGCAATTTTTTTTTTATAAGAAGCACCCAGTATTTTTCATGTAAGTTTCTCTTTTCTTTTTTTTTTTTGTTTATTCAATTTTATTTGAATCATTCCAGACGACTTCTGTAAAATTAAATTCACACACGATCTCGATCGACTCTGGGCAAATTTCAAAATATTATTTTCTACGATCGTCGCCTCCGTCGTCAAAAACACCGCATGAATACCCATGTTTCTCACTAGACGAAAATTTTCGCTTGCCATCGCTCGTGGTTAAGAAACGAGGGGGTTCCGACAACTTTGATTTCAATTATTTGCTTGCATTTGATTACCGTCATATTTAAATTGTTTTCAAGTTTATTAATTTATTTTTAATACATTTTCCGTATATAGGGAGTTTCATAATTCCCGGACCGCTTGGCTTCCTGTGCTAGCGAACCGTAATTATTCCTCAATATTTAAATAGTTTTCAATTGCAATAATTTATTTTTCATAAATTTTCCGAATATAGGGATCCATCAATATTTAAATAGTTTTCAATTGTAATAATTTATTTTTCATAAATTTTCCGGATATAGGGATCCATCAATATTTAAATAGTTTTCAATTGTAATAATTTATTTTTCATAAATTTTCCGGATACAGGGATCCGTCAATATTTAAATAGTTTTCATTTCTAATAATTTATTTTTAATAAATTTTCCGAATATAGGGAGCCGTTCATATTTAATTACTGTTGTATTTTTTTTGTAAATAAATATTTTATTACCTATTTCTGTGTTTCTCTTACTACTGGTTCTTAACCGTTCCCTTTCAGGGTACCGTAGGGTACGAGGTGTAAAAGAGATAAGTATTTTATTTTTATTTATTCTAGTATAGTGGCTACCTAGCAGTGACCGCCTGGAATTATTTTTATTTCCACTGAGTTCACCTTGAGTACACTCTAGTGTACTACAGGGTCGCAGAGCAAACTGCGATACCAAAACTGGCGCCTGAGCAACCCCTATTCGGGAATCACCTTCATAGCGCCACACAGACTCGCTGATTCACTGTAAGTGAACCAGAAGCCTGTCACAAAACAAAATAATGGCACAGTGAACAAACACAAAGCTCATTACTGGTCAAACTAAAATACGTGTTGGGTTTCGTTTTAATGGATATGAATTTGGTCCTTATTTTTACAAAGAAACCCTAAACGGACAAGGTTATTTTTATTTTTTGAGAAATGAGTTGCATGGTTTATTGGAAGATATTCCACTTAATAAAAGGCAAGCCTTAGTTTCATGATGGGGCACCACCTCACAATGCACAAATTACCTAAACTGTATCCAAATTGATGGATTAAAAATAGAGGTCCCATTCTTTAGCCGGCGCGTTCACCAGACATAATGCTGCTTGATTTTTTCTTTGGGGCTATTTAAAGAAATTTGTACATAAAGTGTGCTCGGTTAACATAGACAAAATCTAAGAAATATAATTCACCTAGGTTGACAAATAATAATCAGAGAATTGAACATCAACAATAATACCCAGATCAGTAACTGCCAATAAATTGTTTAAGTTAAGAATGGGATTATGGAATCGTTAAAAATGTATGGTTGTGCAGTTGTGCACCTAGAACCATTTTTTTAAAAAGAGCGTTATTTCTACAGCAACATGTTTAGGTCAGACTGTAAGACGGAGTTATTATCACTGTTTATTACTATTGAGCGATCTTGATAAAAAACCATTTTATTGAGGTGAAATATAGTTTTAATACCTGTAAACCATTTCATCTGTTTTGGAATTATAAATAAAATAGAAATACCTCTATAATTCTTTGTCGCATTTGTCGCCTTTCTTATAAACTGGTATAGAGTGGGGAAATTTCCAACCAAAGGAAATTTTCCAGTATTAAATGATTTATGGACAATTTGAGATTGAGAAAATGGTCACAGTAAACTTTCAGGAACGACAGTTTTATCCAGTTAGGACCAGCCATTTTACTAGAGTCAGGACTTGATTTTTGGAGATATCTCACAAGGAATAAAAATGTGGGTGGTCAAAGTGGAGGTTTTGTCATCTTTAGAGTAGAAAGTTTGAAAATGAGATGTTAAGGCATTTGTAATTTCATAGTTTCTTTACATCATTAAATTATATTATGGCTGCAAATTTTATTAAATTTCCAAAACTGCTTTATGTTTATTAAGTTCTGGAGTTTGATATAAACATTCGGTAAATAGAGCATAAAACCACAGGCTATTTCTTATCTTCTTTGGGACATATTAGACGATACAATTTTCTATGATGTTGTAAAATTATTTTATAATTTCATTGATGTGTTATAAATGACCAGTCAGGGTTTATAAATAAATGAACTTGGCTTTATTTTACTGATTTAAACGAGTTTTTTAATTCGTGAAGTTAACCAAAAGTGAAGGATGTAAAGAATCAATTTTCATTAGTGAAAAATTGCTATTTACATTATTTTTTTTTAATCATCAGGACCTGACGGTATCTATCCAGCCCTACTTCAGTGCGATTTGAAAGAACTCACACCGCACCTGGTAGGTATATTCAGATCCTCATAAGCTCTGAGGTATATCCCCCCAAAAATTAAAAGATGTAAAAGTAATATATATACCCAAACCTGGAAAGATGGATTATTGTCGTCCAAAACCATACCTACCAATCAGCCTGACATCGTTTTCCATGAAGTCATTGGAAAGGGTATGCGAAAGATACATAAGGGATCTGATGATAACAACACCACCACACCCAGATCAACATGCATACACACTAGGTAGATCAACGGATTCAGATCTACACCTAGTTGCTGGCCGGATAGAGAGATATCTTGGATGTTTACCTTTTGCACGATAATACACTCATTAAACAACAGGAATAATCCACAGATAGTGGGTGAATAAATAACATGTTCTCAAAGCGAGTAGTAAATATAACTGTAGAATATGAAGAATCCACCACGTCCACCAGGTGGCATTGAAATTCTATCGCCGTTTTCTAACATGGGAGTTACCAGCATCTACTGAAGCGGATTAAGTTCATGAAAGCACAAAGCACATTGTATGAATCAAAGTCTCGGCGATTGCATGTTGAATTTTAGTTAGAACGACAAAATCATCTTCAATTTTACATTGGACATGAGGATGATAGATATCAGCACATAAATTTGTTATTTTTAACCTTATTTTTTAAAGATTCAAACATTATCTGGTGAAATGGTAATTAAAATATAAATTTTGCTTCACGTATATTACTTTCTATACAATGAGAAACTGTATAGATATTTCCCTGCAAAAAATCGATAAAATCATCTCATAAATCACTAACATTCGATTTCACTAATAATTTTGTGGTTCTGTCTCCATGGGAACTGCCTCAAAGATAATTTTAATAACAAAGTCATTGACCGTTTTTGAACAAAAAACATACCTTATACGGTATTCTCGAATTTTATACAATTACTATTTACTTAATAAACTACTTATAACAAAAAAAACTTTCTATGTTTACTTTTTAACAACAAAGAAAGTAAATTAAATTGGTCAACGGTCAAGTAAAAATCTTAACCGTCTTAAAAAATCGTCAACCGGGATTTTTTTAACGATGTCAGTGTCGTAGACAGATCATGCCGAATACCAGACCTCTCTTAAAATTAGATTAAAATCGTATAACACAACTTGAAAGGTAAAAGTTCCTAATAAGAAATCCGATGAAATTTACAACCACATTTAATTTATTTATGTAGATGTAAACTTGTTTAAATACATTTGTATAATGTTTTACGATCTTTGTTAGGATTTAATTCTTTTTGTAGGCGATTAACTACATTGATAGGTAAATTAGTAGTAATTATTACTACATAATATACAGAGTGGCCAGACGAAAACGAAACAGCCTTTTAGAAACTGCATCAACATTTTGGAATATGTAATTTTTATTAAATGGAGACACCTTTCTATCAAATTTTCAACGTCATTCACCTACCCTCCATCTCTGTAAGCAAGATATTCTCAAACTTTTTGTTCCGCAGACCACCTATCCATTTTTTTTGTTTTCCACAGAATTCCTGCTCTACTAATATTGAATATTTCCAAATTTATCAAATTTAAACGTGTTTTTGATATCGAAAAATAACTGGGATGAACCAAAAAATAAAGTACTCTTAATGAGAGGGATATACCAGATGCTTTAGGTGTGTTCTGGTTCTTCAGAAATATGTTAAAAGCTCAATGCCGAATACCAGCTCACCAGTGAAAAGTTTAAAAGTTTTACGCGATGAATAATTTGGTATTCAACTGCTCTACTGGAACTCGGACGGTTTGCAGCACATTTGGAAGAAATCAGAATAAGCCTTTTCAAAGTGTATGTTCTTCCTCCCCTTTTTAGTAATTATTTTGTATTACCTTGTCCTTTTGGCCCTTGTGTTATTACAGTTATAGCTAGAGCTAGAGAGTTAGAGCTATTTATTACCTTATTCAATATTTAGAAACACCCATTTTACATACTGTCTATGGATTCAATATGTTATAATAAAAATATTTAACAAAATCAAAAAATTGTACAGTGTGTTAATATGCTGTTACCACAAGTCGGTAAACGACTATTATTTGCAATTAAACCGCCAATTTCAATTATTTAATCTAGTTACGTTCTGTTCGAACTCTAGGTGATTGGACAGCAATAGAATAATTAAAATGTAATTAACTTCAATGTTAATGCCAATTTATTAATGGTGTATCGTTTAATAAAAAAAGCTTCACCTCTGTCGTATATCTTGTAGATATACTTCAAAATCCCACGTTTCGTTTAACTAAATAATCGGGTAACCAGTAGCGGGACATAGAAAGGTTATAACCAGTATGAATTTGCAGCCTATATCTAAGTCTCGAAAGTTTTCATCTGGTTTGTTGATAGTGATATGTTCAGTGTGATGTCAGTCGAAAATACAAAATGTTTAGAACATTTTTACCCTTCAATAAAATCAGGTAGTTTAAAAGGGAAGGTTATGTGGTGACATTACGATCACCTCATAAACTTACCTTTAGTTTTTACTTTCGTGTCATTTTTAATTTAAGACCTAGGTCAATTTTATTGAGGTTAGCCAGGTATCAGTGTCGGGCACATACTTCGATTACTATACCGTGCAAGAGAGAGGTCCGACACGCCCAACATAGGGCGCGGCCATTTTGATTCCTATGCCACAGTTTATAGCTAAAGAATCAGATCGCTCACTCTGTGTCAGCACTTTTGATCTCAATGTTCCAGTTTATACACTGCGCAACTCGGATAATACAATATATGACAACCGCCTATAATAAAACAGCAGTCTTCTACGTATCCTGAATTTGTATCCCTGGAGTGGATGTTATTTTGGAACTTTCAACTGGTCCGAGTGAGCTGATTCTTTAGCAATAAACTGTGACTCCAAAAATAATATTCACTGACACTGACAGCAGCAAGCAAAATATCAGGTGCGTTTTAATCATCCGCTTCTGCTTCCGGAATTATCGGTTTAGTCGTTTTAACCTGTCAGATTAAAACAAGAAAACCGACAATTCCGAAGCAGAAGCGGATGATTAAAACGCACCTATTAAAAATATTGCCCCAAGATGTAGGCAACACGTAATAAGGGATCAAAATGGCGGAGTTTTCTATCTCCTTTTAAAAGGCACTCAGAAAGCTGCGCAGTGCCACCATTCTCCGTATAGTAAATGAAAATCAAAGTATGTGGTGTCGGGAAACTGATGTTATAATAACGCTAATAACACTATGCCTTAGGCTACGGTTACAGTGCAAGCAAATTTTTAGATCCGAATTCGGGCGAACAAACAACCGATGTAATGAAATTTGTATGGTTACAGTACCAGCAAATTAGTCGCTTGAATCGCTATTAGTCGCTAGAAGTTCAAACGGGTTTGCGAACTGCATAGAATGGCGTGATTTTCTATACATATATTTGCGATAATTTACTATCCAAATTTGATACGCACTCCTAAATAATATGGATAATGTGAAATTAATCCTACTTGTGTTTGACAGAAGGGCACTGTGAGATCAAACATTTAAAGAGTACCATAATAGGCATAAATCCAGAAAATTTCATTAACCCAAAACTGTCTTTTTTTTTCTAAATGAAAGCAGTTTCGGTATTACACTTTCTGCTAAATAAAATTCTTCTTCAACGTCCATTATAAAACACATACCACACTTGCGCCGTTATTGTACATAAAATCGCTATGAATTTCGCTTAACGAATCTGAACCAGAAACCACTTCTTGTTCGCCCGAATTCGGACGTAAACGCGCGAACTATAGTTCGCGCAAATTCGCTTGCAGTGTAACAGTAGCTTTGTAAACGTAGATCTTAGTAGATAACCTTATGCGCCCTATATCGCCAAAAACCTTGGCAACGGAACGACCTGGGTTGCCAGGCATTAAGAAATATTTATATAAATGTTTGGCATTTTAATTTTTACTGTCGTCGCGACTGATTGTATATTTTGGCTTCCTTATCTTGAAATTATATATACATTTATTTAATCAAGTCTTTTTATTTGTTAGGATCCTAAATATACTGCTGGCCACTCGAACTTACACATAGATTTTTGCATGAGTTCCTTGATCACCCTGTATATAATAAACCTACAATAAATATACGTCATGCAGCTTAATCCGAAAAAAAACTATCTCTTAAAATCTGCAAGCCGCGTTCAAAAATTTGTATTCCTGTTGAAAATATTGAACTTTAAATTTTGCCTAAAAATCTCTGTGTAAGTTCGAGGTTCGAGTGGCCAGCAGTTTAGTTGGAACCTACATTGGAGTCGATACACTTGAAAAACCCCTACTTACGAGAAACCTTGGCACGGTCCTAGTCGGCGTTGGTCCAAGGTCGTGTTTCTCAGATGTGACCGATGTGACTATGGTTCTGCTTTGATTCTATCCTTGTCGATGCTGCTACTGCTGTTGCTATCGCAGAACGCAGAATCGAAAGACTACTACGGCCGGATAAGTTGCTTCTGATCGTGAATATTCTTTTTCTTGAATGGGTCACAGTTCACCATTACGGTTCTTGTTTTTCATGCATGTGTTACGGATTTTTGGCACACTCATATATTTTTGTGATCAATTCAATAGAAATACTTTTTTAAAATTCGATATTATTCTTAATTTGCTATGAATTTAGCTTACCTTTTAATTATGTCCAGCTTTCTGTTAATTTTTCTAAGAATTCTTAAAGTGCAGTTTTTTTTTATAAATAATTATTCACCCTATTCATAATTCATATTAATAATCTCTATGTTTCTATAAAAATTAACCCCTTAATTGGGAATTGTTTATTATTTATATTTGACATTTAAGAATTAGGTTAATAATATAATAATTTAAAATGACACCTCAGGTTTACTAAAATAATTAGAATCTGCTAATAAATAGTACCATGGCCTTGACCATGTGTCTGTCCTTTATTAATTAATATCATAATACAGGAAAATATGATTTATTACAATATATAAAACAAAAGAACAATATTATGTTTTGTGGTACGAATGGTACTTTGACCATGAATCTATCCTTTATTAGCTTAGTTAATAAAGTAGGAAACATATATTTTATTAGTGTTTGCAATAAAAGAACAACATTTTAATTAATTTTGAACTTTGATCCTGACAAGGCATTTTTCTGGATATTTGAAAAGATCTTCCATTTTGTTTTGTGACTCTTAACTAGGACGGCGTCCTTACTCAAGTTTGAGGATTTTGATAGTCATAAAAACGTTTGTATTGTTTTATTGGAATCAAGACATTTTATTGAAAGATATAAAATTACACATCTATTTTTTTGGATCTATTTTCAATAAAAACAACAATTAAAAATCACAATATCCACGTGGCCGCCCCACACCTTCAGGTAGGGTATAACCTTTATTATCGAACTTTTATTGCATGCGCTCATGTATCAAGCTTAACTTGAGGCTTACTTTTATTGTAATTATTTTAGGCCAGTAAGTAAGATACTTACACACTTGCTTTCACTTCACTCGCTCTTTGCTTACACTTCACTTTCGCTTTTGAGATCTGCTTCTTAGCACCACTGCTTTTACCACACACACATCAAACGCACACATCACCAACACCATCCGGAGTGGTACACGAATCCACACTGCATGATATCAGCTTATCTGCAACTGCATGTCTGACACACCCGCTAGCTTACTCATCATTGGCCCCATAACTTGCATGTGGAGCACTAGGAGGCCGTACGTAGAAGCTATAGTTTACCAGGTACCCAGGACTAGTAAGGTAGGATTATTCCATTTAGTCTATGGCCAAACAACGTCACTACCTACAATAGAACGAAATATATAGATACTTATTATAGTTGTTTAACTAAGTTACAGTTCATCAAATTTCTAGAGGCTTTCGACGGCTAGACAGAGAAAGCACTACTGACAGGCATCCCGACGGATTTACGCAATGAAAGTACACTCTGCGCATCAAGTATTTCACTATTTCATTCAGACGTAAATGTCAGATGTAAATTTCGCTAAAACATTTCTTTTATTTTCGTTTGTGTTTTTTGCTCATTACAGTTTAATAGAACCTAAGTATGGAGTTTAATAGCAAATTAAGAGGCCGCGTGATTAACAGTCAATCTCGCGAAATAATAGCTAATGTTATAGAGTTTATGAGAAGAGAAGGAAACTTTAATTCACCTTCAATACCATTTAAAAATGTAAATGATCGTGTTGCTGCAGCCACAGGAGTATCTAAAAACACTGTCGTCCGCATTTCTGGAGAGAAAAAAAGAATCGATAACCGTGAGATATCGGAATTTTCATCACCAAGAAAAACCATTAAAAACCAAAAACAGTTAATGATATAGATGAAGCTGCACAAGAATCAAATTTTATTTTTTTATTATTAGATAGCTATTTTTGTTTCTGAGTTGTGTTCATTTACAGGCTCAATTTTTTTCCGTTTCTCCTTTTTGATTTTATATGGGGTTTCAAGTTGTTTTTGACTTATTTCGACGTAAATCACAACAACACACTTTTTTAATAAAGCAAACAAGTGTTAAGAGGTATATGTACGTGTAAACTACAATTACAAAAAATTGATATGAATCCCATGAAACCACCAACAAAAATGTAAAGCTAGCTTCCGTACTAGAACATAATTTAGAAAATAATTTATCGTTTTGTTTAATAGATCAAGAAATGTAAATATTCCCCTGTTATTTTTTATAAAATTATAAGAGAAATAAATTTTTTTCTAAATAGTATAGTTTATTATTTTGTAGAAAAACAAAATTTCGAAAATTTTAGTAATGTTTCAGAAACAACCGTTATTAATAATAGGTACCATTTTCCTTAATAAGGTAGAAATAAAATATAAACTATTTCCACGATTTACAAAGGCCTACAAAAAAATTATAGGTATTTTCCGCTATCCTATAAAATTTATATTTTCTGACTCAATTTCAAAAGGTTGAAGGAATTCCAAAACACCTTTTATGGCATAATAATTATTTTCAATTCTACATACTATCTTTAGCTGCTTTTAAAAACGTTCTAAGAAAGTCCAATCAGACCAATTTAATCCCTAAACTATTCCACACTTTTAAAATTTAATTACCTAAAAATATTAAAAACTATTTAAAATAACTTGTTTAGCAGACTGTACAATAGCTATCTTAGTCACACGTAGCGCGTTCTCTGTCTGGGCGTCGAACACCTCTAGAAATTTGATGAACTGTAAATATAATTAAACTTACCCATAAGTGCATGAAGCCCCTGGATTCAATCAAATTTAGCTGTGAGCCAAAAGTGTCGACACTAGCGGTAGTTTTATCTATCTCCCTTTTTATATCTTATAATTTGTATAATATTGTTGCTATAACAGGAGATAGATGATTATAATTATCCCTTTGATTTACTCTGTACATATCTATTGAACGATTGATTGCTAAAAGAATAAACCTAATCAATCAAGAAATATTATTTTAATATTTAATGTTTATTTACCAAGCCTTTTCTTCCCTGAGATAGAAGGTAGAACCCACGATAGCCGCATTAAGGCGAAACCTTTTGCAGCTAACAAATTTGGCGCCCAACGTGGTAGTTGTAAATAATATTTTCTTGATAAACATATTTTTTATTGTACAGTTTTGTAGGTTAGGTAACTTGCTTTAAAATAAAATTTAATTTCTGTCAAACATAGACACAGAATTTGTGAAGAAGTACACTTGACGTTAATCTAGGCATTTATTTGCGTTGCTGATTTTTACATTTTCATTGAACAGTTGGTGGTGACGTCAGATTGGAAATAAGAATTTTTTCAATTTTGCTCCCTATTTGAAATAAATTTAATTGGTGCATTGAAGTAAATTGTAAGCTGAATTTTAAGTAAATAGAATATTCTTAAGAATATTGTGTACATATTCCTTGTAAATAGTTACATGTTTTGTGAAATTTGTTTGGTAGTTGATATTATTATTACTAATTCAAAATTTCCGAATAAAACAATCGTTGGTATTGTATCTACAATCCCTGAATATTGGTTCCTTCTTTATTGGAATTAGAATATATTACATTTTTTATTTGAAGTTGATTTGTATTACTAATTAAGGTATTGACTTCAATTTGAAACTTAAAAAAAAATTGTTCTTTTGTTTGCGCAAATTTATTTTAGGATAGTTAGTTTTACATGCGCGCAAAATATTTTGTATGCGCAGTAACTTATTCTATGTGCAGTAGGTAATTTTAAGTTATTTTACATGCGCAGTAGGTAATTCTGTATTATTTTACATGCGCATAGGTACTAGCATTGCGCACTAGTTTAGTTACAATTATCATTTACGTGCAAAAGTGGAATATATGCGCGACTGATTTTTTTTAGGTTAATATAGAGACATTTAGGTATCTTTTAGGTTTAGTATACTTTCTATTTGTTCTTTAAGCATTGTAAGGGGTTTTCTCGCCACAGAGAAAACGGTTCCTTACGAATGACGCTGGTTACGGGCGGTTCTCGAGCGCCAGATTTTTGGTAATGGTTTACTCCACAAACTCTCGAAACGGCGTCGAAAGTACTCGGGTAGCTACAGATGGAGATGAAAAATTCCAGGGGTCAAAGGTTACTTAGACACAGGTAATAGTAGGCCACAAGTAACGGGCTTTAATCGTTGCTTGGGCTGGTACAGAATTAATCACTAGCTGAAATATAAGGGGGAAATAAATTTAGGAATTAACAACCAGTAATACGGCAAGTTAACATTGACACATATATTGTGGTTAACTATTTACAATAAAAAAAAATAAATTAAATATTTCAACGCCCACCCTCACGGTAATATGTACAAACCCTGAACAAAAATAAACAAACAAAACGGACGGAAATGACTTTCGAGTAGTCTCAATCAGACGTAAAGAAAAATAAATGAAATCAATACTTATAATTATCACGGTCGCAGTAAAAGTTTATTATTGAATTGTTTATTCTGTTGTTGAGTTAAAATGCAATTTGCTATTTCATTCGGCAGTATTATTTTGGTCGTATTAAAAATTAACTGTTAAATTTTCTAATCGGTATTTACAATCAAATGTAATTGAATGCTTCAGTAAAACAAAATATAATATTGGTTGCAGAGAATGCGAGGAGACAGGTTCGGGATAATACTAATTCCTCACTAGTGGTTGGAAAGTAAAACCAACTAACAACCGGGATAGTACATTATCCCTGAGTGAACCGATCGTAATCACGAGCCGCTTCAAACTGGGGAATGATACTATTTAATGTCAATTGAATAACGGAGTTGTACATAAAACAAATTTAATAACCGGGATAGCACACTATCTCTGAATGAGGCGATCGTAATCACGAGCCGCTTCAGACAGGGGAATGATACTATTTGAGTTCACTTACAATAACGGAGACTAACGCAAATGAGGGTTTCAGACGGAAAATAAACTAATAACCGGGATAGCACATTATCTCTGAATAAGACGATCGTAATCACGAGCCGCTTCAGACAGGGGAATGATACTATTTTAGTTCTGTTGAAATAACGGAGACCTAACGCAAATGAATTTTTAGATATAGAATGAACTAATAGCCGGGATAACACCTTATCTCTGGATGAAGCGATCGTAATCACGAGCCGCTTCAAACTGGGAATGATGCTATTTAAATTTTCTTAAAATTTGCAGTTCGGAGAATAAAACAAAAGAAAATGCCTCGTCGCAATTCTACAAATATAACCAATCAAAACATTATGCAATTCCCAAACAGTTCCAATTAATTATTTATTGGATAATGTTTTTAATAAACTGTATTATTTGTTCACGAAAATTTCTTGCAGTAGGAAAAATTGACTATAAGACTATATTTACGATTAAATGAAAAATAGACTAATTAACGGTTAAGCCTTCAAATAAACTAAAATGAAATGTATAATTTATTCACATAAATTTCCAGTAGTAGGAAAAATTAACTATACGACTATGTTTACAATCGAATGTAAAATAAATTGTTTAACGGTCAAAACTTTAAATAAACTAAAATGAAATGTATTATTTATTAACGGAAATTTCCTGTAGTAGGAAAAATTAACTATACGACTATATCTACGATTGAATAAAAAAAATAAATTGTTTAACGCTCAAAACTTTAAATAAACTAAAATGAAATTTAATATTTACGGAAATTTCCAGTAGTAGGAAAAATTAACTATACGACTATATTTACAATCGAATGTAAAATAAATTGTTTAACGGTCAAAACTTTAAATAAACTAAAATGTAATTTATTAAGAACGGTGTATTCTAACAAGAATAAATTAAAGTATTTTTAAATCAAAACAAATGAAATCCTAACTCAACACGGAATAAATAAAATTAAATCGGTTTCAAATAG
Organism: Psylliodes chrysocephalus; assembly: GCA_927349885.1. NCBI lineage: Eukaryota > Metazoa > Arthropoda > Insecta > Coleoptera > Chrysomelidae > Psylliodes > Psylliodes chrysocephalus. The sequence continues at coordinate 16,214,108 of OV651824.1, forward strand.
CACGGCTTAAAGTCTCGGGCACGAAAGAAATTATCAAAAAAAAACTATCAACAAACTTTACCTCGCGGCGTGAAATAAATTTTCGGTATCGTAGGTATTTAGCGTTTAATCGACTATTAGATTTAACGGTGTCAAAGCAAGTGAAATTTTTAATTCCGTCCCCGACGTGGTTCAGCCGATGTATTCCCTTCCACATCAGAAAACCCCACCATGGTCGCGCGCGCTGGTAGAGCATCTCGAAGCTTTCGAACCGTGGTAATACGGAGGATATACAGGGCCTACCCATGAAGTTGAAATTAATTGAAAATCGAAATTAATACCCGGAATTAATTAATAATAATAATAGTAATGAAAATTGACTTCATTACATCCCCCCCTCACTTCGGAAAGAAAAATAAAGGTGAACATCGTTTGCCTTTATTTTTCCTTTATCCGCCTACCTATTCATTACAAAACTAATAAAATTTACAAAGTCAAAATATAATCTTCTTTCTTCTGTTCCGGAGTCAAAACCATACCATCTCCATATCGTCGGAACTACCATTGTCGGAAACATTGAATGCCGACAGTACGGCATCGGGGGTGTAGGTCTACCTGTACTCCAATCGATCGGTACCTTCCAGACGGTACAGGGGCGGCGACGGCGGGCGAGGTTGGTGTCTAAGCTGACTCGACGGCCGGTTTCAGGTCTTTTATGTGCACGTGATTGATTCTCTTTCCTGCAGCATCTTTGAGGTTGTAGACGACGGGGGATACGACCTTGATAACGGTGTACGGACCGGAGTATTTCGGAGCTAATTTTGCAGCCACATGATCTACGGCTGATGACAACGTATGTTCTCGCTTCATCACTAGATCACCAATAGTGCACCTCCAGTCTCGTCGACGCAGATTGTAGTAATAAGCCTGCGAGGTAAAAGCTCGGGACAGATTGAGACGGGCTAGGTCAAAACACTCTTTGAGTTTTCCTAGTCTCTTGACAAAATTTTCGGGACTTTCCTCATCAAGCGGTTCGGTTTCGGCGGATTGGTTACTGGTCTCAACTTCTTGTCGTAGGGATTTGGGGATGACTAACTCCCTCCCAAAATTTAAAAATGCTGGAGAAAAACCAATTGATTCGTGACGGGACGTATTGATTGCAAACTTTAAATCAGATAAATGGAGATCCCAATCTTGATGATTGTCCTCGCAAAATTGTGCTATCATGGTTTTTATGGTTCGGTTTGCTCGTTCTACGGGGTTAGCTTGCGGTGTGTAAGCCGGTGTACACCGATGACGGATTCCTAACTCTTTTAGAACGGATTCAAAGAGTTTGCTTGTATATTGTGTGCCATTATCGGTTATGACTTCTTTTGGACATCCAAAAGTTGTGACGATATCGTCATAGAAAACGGTGCTCACGCTCTTTGCGGTGGCAGTTCGAATAGCCTTACATTGCACCCACTTGGTAAATCTGTCCATAAACATGACGATATATGCATTACCCCTTTTACTCCGGGGTAGCGGTCCAACAAGATCTGTGCTAACAACCTCCCAAGGTTGACGGTTCGGTGAGGGGTTCATCTTCCCCGGCGTCTGCTGTTGGGGCGGTTTGTATTTCTGGCATTGCAAACAACTTCGAACATACTTAGTAATGTCTCGGAACATTCCAGGCCAATAATATTCTCTAGCTATGCGGGTAATAGTTTTGGCGATTCCTGCATGTCCTGCGGTCGGCGCATCATGGCTCTCTTTCAAAACTCGGTCTCTTTGCGGCTTTGGTACGCACAATTTCCGTGGATCTGACAGTTCTGGTTCTTTGTAATCATTGATGTCCCAAAAATGACGGTATAGTCGGTTTTCTTTAATGCAAAAATCCGGATAATCCATAGGGTTTCTTTCAACCTCGGCTTTCTTAGCTGAATACCAATTACAATTGGTATCGTCGTCTACGGTACACACATCTGGTGTGCTTGATGTACTGTCAGTACTAGGTAACGGATTTCGGGACAAGGCATCGGCGATACGGTTCAAAGCTCCTTTTCGGTATTTAATCTCAAAGTCATATTGTTGCAAGAAGATGCTCCATCTTGCAAGACGGCCGGACGGACTCACAATTGAATGCAACCATTTCAGTGATTGGTGGTCGGTGAGTACGGTGAAGTGGTATCCTTCTAGGTAAGCTCGCATCTTTTCAATACCCCAGACTATAGCGAGGCATTCCTTTTCTGTAACTGAGTAGTTCCTCTCGGCCGGACTCAGAGTTCTACTGGCATATGCGATGACATAGTCGATGCCATCCTTTTTCTGTGTCAGCGCTACTCCTAAACCATGATCAGAAGCATCAGTTTGTAACGTGAACGGTACGGTAAAATCGGGACAACTGAGTATCGGTGCCTCAGTCAAAATAGTCTTCAATTTTCGGAAGGCGGTTTCTTGTTCTTCCTCCCAGCGCCACTTGTACGCCTTTCGTAGTAACTTTGTGAGTGGAGCTACCACCTGTGAGAAGGACGGGACGAACCTGCGGTACCAGGATGCAACTCCCAAAAATCTTCTCAATTCACGGATCGTTTTCGGTGCCTCGAACTGCACAATTGATGCTATCTTTTCGGGGTCGGTGCCTATTCCATCTCCAGTGACTATGTGTCCTAGATATTTCATGCTCGGTAAGCAAAAATGACATTTTTCAAAATTTATTTGAAGTTTTGCCTCTCTTAGGCGTCGGAAGACTTCTCTTAAATTAGCTAGATGATCTTCAAAAGTTTCACCTAGAATGATGATGTCATCCAGGTAGGCGAATGCATGCGGGTCCATCTCAGGCCCAATAATTCGGTCTATTAGTCTTTGAAAGGTAGCTGGAGCTGAGTGAAGGCCGAAAGGCATGACTCGAAATTGGAAGAGTCCCCTTCCTGGCACAGTGAATGCGGTTATCGGTTTACTTCGGGACGATAGTGGTACCTGCCAATAGCCACTCTTCAAATCAAGACTTGAAATATACTTTGCGGTACGAAGCTTGTCTAAAATGGCATTCATATACGGCAGAGGGTAGGCATCCTTCATTGTGACTTCATTAACCTTGCGGAAGTCAATGCAGAATCGGTGTTTGCCATCCTTTTTCCTTACGATGACAACGGGCGAGCTCCACGGACTCTGGGAGGGTTCTATTACCCCTTCTTGTAACATTTTGTCTACCTCTTCATTGATAACTTCCTGCATCTTTGGATTCTGAGGTCGGTATCTTTGCTTGATAGGTTCAGGTTTAACAAGCCGGATCTCATGTTCTACGAGATCGGTTGGTCCACGTATGTCGTGAAATGCAGGTAGTTCGGCTTGCAGGAATTCATCCAGTATATCGGATTGTTCTGGAGTCAGTGACCGATCAGTAAGGGGCGTGATAGTCTGTATCGGACAGTCTATTCCACGGATCTGGACTTCCTTTCTGGGTTCATAGTAGGTTTCAGTAAATTTGGTGCCTTCGGTTTCATCTGCAATTTCCTGGGGCAATCCTGACTGAAAATCGACTGACTTTCTACTTGTCGTTGGGGTTGCGGCCCGAATCGGAGTATTACGTGGAGTGGAACTCTTTGGCTGCCAAATTTGTATGCTGTCCTCTTTTATTATTATGGACTCTTTGTCCAGTGTCTTTGGAACCTCGGTTTGACTACTAGTTGGCGGATAGAAAACGTCGGGTTCACATTCGGCGTGAACTAGGGCTTGTACTACTCGGGAGTGGTTTTCGGTCATCGACCTTGTGTCGGCGGATTCTAATGTAGCGGGTTCTATTGGTTCGATTACCCCAATGGGGTAACAGACTACGGCTTCCTCAATAGGTGGCATCGGCATCTCACCTATCGAAATTTGTCCAGTTCCCAGTTCCAGACGAAACTTGTGCTTGGCTAGGATGTCCATCCCCAGCACTATATCAGCACTCAAGTTCGGAAAGTATACCAGTTCCTCGGAAATTTTCTGGCGGCCAAGTTGCATCGGTACGTGGTAAACATCCTGGACGCGAATCAAGTTTCCATTAGCTAATCTGGCAGAAGAAGATACTGCTTTGGATTTATGCCCTCTTTGGGAAAGATGTTTCGCTAGTCGGTTTCCAACGTAGGATTTCGAAGCTCCAGTGTCGATGAGTGCCAAAAAATTTTCACCTATTACTTCCAGGGATAGGTGTGGTCGGGGATCGTGTGCGGGTGTGATAACGGATTCTTGAGAGGCTATTGTCGGCTGAAGCTGTTGGGGCCTCCCTTCCTTACAGCTCCTGTCCCATTTCCCGACTGGCTACACGGACAGTCTTTTGACAATACGCCTTCCTTTTGGCACCGGGAACAGAATATCCTTGCTGGATTCTGGCAATGGGTTCTCAAATGTCCTTTCTGTCCACATCTCCAGCACAACACTTCTCCACGTGAGGTGGATGGTTGTGGTTCAAATCTTTGCGGCTGATTACGGACGGTGGGGACAGGTGAGGAAACGGGTCTATTGTCGGTTGCGGGTGGTTTAGCTTGGTAGAAACGTGGCGGATCGGACGGGAAATAGCGGGGTGACTCGGATGGTTTAAATCGGGTAGACTCGTGAACGGAGTTTCGAATAGGCTCGGATTGTAAGGGATAACGGGGAGCGGTATTCCTCGGAGCGGAGCTAGCTGACGGTATGCCCTGTAATTCCTTCCTTAGAAGCTCGAATTCTCGGACCACTTGACTAAAAGTAATGACATCGGAGTAATCCGTCTTTCGGATTTGCTGACGATATTCGGGGAGCAGATTTCGGTATAGCCAGGTTAATTGTTGTTCCTTATCTAGCTTGCCATGTCTCCTCATCAAGGTTTGCAAGTCAATGACGTAGCTGGTTACGCTTTCATTTCGACGCTGCAACCTTCGGCTTATTTCGACCTCTAAGTCGATTTGATAATTAATTGGGAAAAAGAAAGTTCGGAAACTAGTTTCAAAATCTTCCCAGGTATTCTAGGAGGTACGATTACTTCTGAACCATAACGCTGGGTCTCCGGATAGTAGTTCAGGTAAACATGGTAGCAGTCGGTCTTTATCAATTTCTTTTGCAGCACATATTTCGTCTAGTCTTTCTAGAAAAGCTACTGGATCATCTCGGTTCCCAAAAGAGACTTTCCAATCGTGCATTTTTATTGGTTCAGGCGTAACGGTAGGTGGGGGTGTCATTGTCGTTTGTGCTATTTCACCAAGCGATTCACTTGCCAAATTTGTATTTATGCGTCGCAGAAACGAAACCAAACGTTTTCTCTTTTCCTGTACAGTGCCACTGACAGCGAGTTTATTCTTTTCTAGTTCTTTGGTGATCTCTGGATTCTTTAATAGATATACCCAGGATACTTGGGTAGTGATCGTAGATGGAACCTCTGTTGGTTCTGATGTGTCTGTTTCGTATGTTTCGGCGGTCGGTACTCTTAGTTCCGTAGATAAGTCGTTTTCCGTGTCTGTTTTCCAGATGTCGTCGGCAGTGGGTTCGGACATAAACTCAAAGAAGAAGCGAACGCGAGCGGGTTTTTGTCGTTACGGAATGGGCTTTATTAAGAAAATAAAAAAAATTCTGCAAGGTAGAAGAAGAGTAATCGGTTTCTTCAAAAAAAAATGGGAATCCAGGTGGCGTTGAAATTCTGGTACTTAATTGTGAACGGTTTATCAAGTTCTAATTTACTATACTTTTACGGCTAGTCAATGTTATCTGGTTTATTACTGGTCTATAAAAACTAGAGAAAAAAAAGGTTCTAATTTACAGGGGAGCGGACTAGATTACGTACTATACGTACAGGGATTTGAAAGAGACGGGGTTAAGAAAAAAAATAAAGCAAAACAGAAAAAGAATTTGATGCGGCAGGGCGGAAATAGCAAGGGATTACCTATCGGGAAGGAACTAGGTAACCAGGTCCCTGCTCGGGCGCCAAATTTGTAAGGGGTTTTCTCGCCACAGAGAAAACGGTTCCTTACGAATGACGCTGGTTACGGGCGGTTCTCGAGCGCCAGATTTTTGGTAATGGTTTACTCCACAAACTCTCGAAACGGCGTCGAAAGTACTCGGGTAGCTACAGATGGAGATGAAAAATTCCAGGGGTCAAAGGTTACTTAGACACAGGTAATAGTAGGCCACAAGTAACGGGCTTTAATCGTTGCTTGGGCTGGTACAGAATTAATCACTAGCTGAAATATAAGGGGGAAATAAATTTAGGAATTAACAACCAGTAATACGGCAAGTTAACATTGACACATATATTGTGGTTAACTATTTACAATAAAAAAAAATAAATTAAATATTTCAACGCCCACCCTCACGGTAATATGTACAAACCCTGAACAAAAATAAACAAACAAAACGGACGGAAATGACTTTCGAGTAGTCTCAATCAGACGTAAAGAAAAATAAATGAAATCAATACTTATAATTATCACGGTCGCAGTAAAAGTTTATTATTGAATTGTTTATTCTGTTGTTGAGTTAAAATGCAATTTGCTATTTCATTCGGCAGTATTATTTTGGTCGTAGCAAAAATTAACTGTTAAATTTTCTAATCGGTATTTACAATCAAATGTAATTGAATGCTTCAGTAAAACAAAATATAATATTGGTTGCAGAGAATGCGAGGAGACAGGTTCGGGATAATACTAATTCCAGAGCTGAAACCGGGACCCTATAAGAGGTTTACTCACTAGTAGTTGGAAAGTAAAACCAACTAACAACCGGGATAGTACATTATCCCTGAGTGAACCGATCGTAATCACGAGCCGCTTCAAACTGGGGAATGATACTATTTAATGTCAATTGAATAACGGAGTTGTACATAAAACAAATTTAATAACCGGGATAGCACACTATCTCTGAATGAGGCGATCGTAATCACGAGCCGCTTCAGACAGGGGAATGATACTATTTGAGTTCACTTACAATAACGGAGACTAACGCAAATGAGGGTTTCAGACGGAAAATAAACTAATAACCGGGATAGCACATTATCTCTGAATAAGACGATCGTAATCACGAGCCGCTTCAGACAGGGGAATGATACTATTTTAGTTCTGTTGAAATAACGGAGACCTAACGCAAATGAATTTTTAGATATAGAATGAACTAATAGCCGGGATAACACCTTATCTCTGGATGAAGCGATCGTAATCACGAGCCGCTTCAAACTGGGAATGATGCTATTTAAATTTTCTTAAAATTTGCAGTTCGAAGAATAAAACAAAAGAAAATGCCTCGTCGCAATTCTACAAATATAACCAATCAAAACATTAGGCAATTCCCAAACAGTTCCAATTAATTATTTATTGGATAATGTTTTTAATAAACTGTATTATTTGTTCAAGAAAATTTCTTGCAGTAGGAAAAATTGACTATAAGACTATATTTACGATTAAATGAAAAATAAACTAATTAACGGTTAAGCCTTCAAATAAACTAAAATGAAATGTATAATTTATTCACATAAATTTCCAGTAGTAGGAAAAATTAACTATACGACTATGTTTACAATCGAATGTAAAATAAATTGTTTAACGGTCAAAACTTTAAATAAACTAAAATGAAATGTATTATTTATTAACGGAAATTTCCTGTAGTAGGAAAAATTAACTATACGACTATATCTACGATTGAATAAAAAAAATAAATTGTTTAACGCTCAAAACTTTAAATAAACTAAAATGAAATTTAATATTTACGGAAATTTCCAGTAGTAGGAAAAATTAACTATACGACTATATTTACAATCGAATGTAAAATAAATTGTTTAACGGTCAAAACTTTAAATAAACTAAAATGTAATTTATTAAGAACGGTGTATTCTAACAAGAATAAATTAAAGTATTTTTAAATCAAAACAAATGAAATCCTAACTCAACACGGAATAAATAAAATTAAATCGGTTTCAAATAGCACGGCTTAAAGTCTCGGGCACGAAAGAAATTATCAAAAAAAAAACTATCAACAAACTTTACCTCGCGGCGTGAAATAAATTTTCGGTATCGTAGGTATTTAGCGTTTAATCGACTATAAGATTTAACGGTGTCAAAGCAAGTGAAATTTTTAATTCCGTCCCCGACGTGGTTCAGCCGATGTATTCCCTTCCACATCAGAAAACCCCACCATGGTCGCGCGCGCTGGTAGAGCATCTCGAAGCTTTCGAACCGTGGTAATACGGAGGATATACAGGGCCTACCCATGAAGTTGAAATTAATTGAAAATCGAAATTAATACCCGGAATTAATTAATAATAATAATAGTAATGAAAATTGACTTCATTACAGCATTTAGTAGCTTTCATTTAGTAGTGTAGTGTAGTTATAGAACACTCGCTCTTTATACATTATTAGATCTATAATTAGGAAATTGTAGTTGGTTTGAAGTATTTTTTTTTTACGTCATGGAAATAAATAGATTACTTGGTGATGAACTCACTTATGAGTTACAAGTTAGAGGTTACCCGATAGGGGGAACTGTAGCAGAAAAACGGTTTCTTCTACGTGACGCTTTACGGTTAGAGCGAACAGGTAATAAGAGTTTTCCTTTAGCTTCGCCTATAGAGCCGAATTACGATTTAGATGTTTGTGAGGAGAAGTTAAGAGACTTAGAAGAGATGATTAAAGTTTATAGGACAACTGAAAATAAGTTAAATGAGTATAAGAAAATTAATACTCGATTGATTCATATTAGTTCGCGGTTAGGTCGCATAGAATACAGCCAAATAAATTCTCAACAATGGTCGGCGTTGAACTCATGGTGTGATAGATTGGAGGAGCAACTTCAACGAGTTTCAGAAGGAACTGAAGATAGAGTAGATGAAGAGCTTCAGCAAATCATGAATGAGTTTGAGAGCGTCGATGGTTCTGTTAATGCGAATGGAACAATGCAGGCTCAAGCTCCACCTATTGTTGAATTGAGTCAAAGTAGATTAATTATGGATGAACCTCTGATACCGGAGTTGATTTTCGGTTCTCCACAATCATCGCACGAATGCCAATCAGTAAGAGTCTCAACACAAAGCCATCATGATACTGTTGCAAGAGGAATAGATTCATTACAACTAGCACATCATCCCCAAGGATATAATCAACGGCATTTTCAACCACAGTCTAGGCAAAGGCCTGCTAAGAATTTTGATATACCAGCTAGAAATCAGAGAACCAGTAGCTTTGTAAACTCTCTTCCTGGTAATAGTTCGAGAGTCCACTTTGAAGACGAACCAACAACTTCAGGAACTGCTATTCGAGATCTTCAATTGCTTAACCAATTTCAAGGTCCATTGGATATATGGAGATGGCGTGTGACGTATGATGGGGTATCAAGCGCCACAAACTTTCTGGAGAGGGTAGAGGAATTAAGAACGTCTCGACGTGTCCCCAAGGAACGACTTCTTGAAGCAGCTCCAGAATTATTTACTAAGGATGCCTTACTTTGGTACCGGATGAATAAATTTAGGACTTGGGACGAGCTAACGGAAAGGTTGCGGAAGGATTTCCAGCCACATGATTATGAAGAGTCGTTATGGGAGGAAATCCGTCGACGCACCCAAGGTGCTCAAGAACGAGTGGTTAATTATACATCGGTGATGGAAGGTTTATTTAGGAAGTTGTCTGAACATCCCACAGAAGAAAAACGAATTCAAATAATGCGGCGAAATCTACTTCCTCACATGCAAGCTAGTCTATCCCTTCATTCCATAGGATCCCTTTCAGAGTTAATTAATTTGGCTAAAACTGTGGAGGAAACACAGACGCGTATTCAAAAATTTTGTCCCCCTCCAACTAATGTCCGTAATTTACTTGAACCTGAATTAGCGTATAGGAAACCTAGCGGTCCTACCGGTGGAATACAGAATGTTTCTCTGGTGCAGCCTCAGCGAGAGCTGATTAATGAATCTTGTATTACCACCCAAATGACAAATACTTCGAAGTCAAGAGACGTAAAGTGTTGGAATTGTGGAGCCACAGGGCATAGATTTAAAAAGTGCTTTCAGCCTAGAAAGTTATTCTGTTTCCGATGTGGAGAACACGGTGTTGTTGCTAGTACTTGTCGCAATTGTTCAAAAAACTCCATAACTCCCTCACAGTAGGTCGACTGGATGAGGAGTCCACAACAAAATCGACCATTTTGTTAAATTATATATTAAGTCATGCTAAAGGAGACAAAAGACCCTATTTAACCGTTAGAATTTTTGGAATAGAATTTCTTGGTCTTTTAGACAGTGGAGCTTCGCGAACCATTCTTGGAGGACCGGGATGGAACATGCTGCAGGGATTATGTTTTTTAAATAAATTGAAGAGTCAGTCATGTACCGTGGTAAATGGTCAAGTCTGTAATAGTCTTGGCGATGTGACTTTACCAATAGGTCTAAGGGATCGTATTGGGATATTAGATGTTATGGTTATACCTTCTCTCCCACATCGACTGATTCTGGGAATAGACTTTTGGACCCAGATGGGTATTATTCCAGATATGTTTTCCGGGGAATGGAGTTTTAGAGAAAGTACATATCTAGATACTATTGACACAGCTGGTATTCGTGATATAGACTACCTTACGGAAGAGCAACGAAGATCCCTCGACGAGATGATTGATGAAGCATTTGCAGTTATGGGGAAGGGACTCGGTTGTACTCATCTAGTGCAACATGAAATCCACACGAAATCATCGCCCATTAAGCAACGCTACTATCCCCTTTCACCTGCTCTACAGAAAGCTGTCAATGCCGAACTGGATGTGACCGATTGTGATGGTAAAGAAATCTGATGGCCGCTGGCGCTTCTGCGTAAATTTTAAAAAATTGAATGCCGTAAGTACTTCAGACGCTTACCCTATACCATATGTTAGCGCTATTTTAGATAAGCTTAGGGACGCACGCTATCTGAGTACTCTAGACATTAAATCTGCATACTGGCAGATCCCAGTTGCCCCAGAATCTCGCCATCTAACTGCTTTTACCGTCCCCAATCGCGGGCTTTTTCAATTTAAAAGAATGCCTTTTGGGCTACACTCAGCTCCTGCGACGTGGCAACGTCTAATAGATCAGGTACTTGGTGTTGATTTAGATAATTTTACTTTTGTCTATTTGGACGATATAATTATATGCACCCCAACATTTGAAAAACATCTCGAAGTTTTAAAGACGGTTCTTGAACGAATCAGAGAGGCAGGTCTTACACTTAACAGAGAGAAAAGTATTTTTTGTAGGTCAGAATTACGATATTTGGGCTATGTCGTTAATGGTGGAGGTCTACTAGTCGATCCTGAAAAGGTTGAAGCGATTTTGCGAATTCCAACCCCTCGCAATATTTCAGAAGTCAGAAGAATTGTTGGAATGGCTTCGTGGTATAGGCGATTCATCCATACGTTTTCCACTTTAGTATCACCATTGACCCAGTTAACACAGAAAAACCGTTCCTTTAACTGGAGTGCTGACTGTGATGCTGCCTTCAATAAAATAAAGCAGACTCTTGTTTCTGCTCCAATATTGGCTAGTCCCGATTTCAATCGGCCATTTATTGTAGAGACAGACGCCAGTGACTATGGATTGGGGGCAACCCTTTCCCAAAGCTACCCAGAGGGTGATCGCGTAATCTGCTATTTGAGTAGATCCCTAACAAAATCCGAAAGGAAATTTTCTACCACCGAAAAAGAGAAGGAACTAAGTTTATTGTAATAACGGACCATTACTCCTTGAAGTGGATGTTTAGTATTAAGGATCCTATTGGACGGATAGCCCGTTGGTGTTTAAGACTTCAAGCTTATGACTTCGAGATAATTCACCGTAAGGGAAAGGACCACCTGGTCCCTGACGCTCTCTCCAGGGCAGTTCCGAATATCGACTTCGTTCAGAATCAGACCGCTGATTCTAATTTCCCTGATTTTACTTTGAAAACCCCCTCTATTAGTCCTTTAAATATTACTCTTGAGACTTCTTCTGATAAGTGGTATCGGAATATGTTTTCCAAAGTTCACACCACTCCTATTAAATATCCATTGTGGATGGTCCAAGATATGAAGCTGTATAAAAATGCTAAACGTCGGTATCCGGCTCTTACAGATTCCGATTGGTTGTTGGTTGTACCAAAAGATAAAAGATCGGAGATTATTAAAAACCATCATGATCCACCTACTTGTGGCCATCTTGGTGTTTCGAAAACAGTAGCCAGAATAACCCAGAAGTTTTATTGGCCAAAACTAAGGGCGGACGTTGCACGATATATTAAAAGATGTGTAACATGCTTACGGACAAAACCAGAGCAGAAAGCGCCAATTGGTCAAATGTTGTCTTCCCAGGTTTACCTCTCTAGGCCATGGGAACAGGTCAGTGTAGATTTGGTAGGTCCTCTACCAAGGTCTTCAAATGGTTACTGCTACATTTTATCCGTAATGGACTGTTTTAGCAAGTTTGTTTTGTTTTTCCCACTCAGAAACGGTACTGCCAAGAGCATCGTGTATTGGCTTGAAGATCACGTATTTCTTATTTATGGTGCACCTAAACGGATTGTGACAGATAACGGCAAACAATTTATAAGTAATCAATTCGCAGCGCTTATCGAGAAATATAAAATTCAATTAAAACGTGTCGCTAACTACCATCCCCAAGCAAACCCAGTTGAACGGTCACATAGAACCCTTAAAACTGTTCTTTCAGCTTATGTCTCAGACAATCATAGACAGTGGGATCGATACTTAGCAAAAGTTGGTTGCGCCATGCGATCAGCATGTCATGAAGCGACAACAGTTACTCCCAATTTAGTCAATTTTGGTCGTGAGATCAATCTTAATGAGGTTGAAGAAGATAGCTCCAAGGTGCAGAACGATTCAACTTCACTTCCAGAGAAAACTAAAGCTCTCTCTTAATTGTTTAAGGATGTGAAAAATCGTTTACTTACTGCCTTTGAAAGGAGCAGAAAAACATATAATTTGCGACACAGAAACGAAAAATTTCAATTAAATCAGATGGTTTGGAAGCGAAACTTTGCTCTGTCCGACGCTAGCAAGTTCGTAACGTCAAAGCTTGCTGAGAAATTTAGTGGTCCGTATAAAATTATTAAAATTTTATCACCATGGTCGTATGAGTTGGAGGCCTCTGGACATAAATCTCTAGGTGTTTGGAACGCCAAGGACCTAAAGTCTCACCCTCCCGACGGTTTAGATGATTAGTATTAGTTTAGTTGTACAGATGCATTAGGCTTATTTTAGGTATTTGATATACACCTTAAAAGTTTCAAAGAAACTTTTTCTAGGAAAGGGTGGTGTTGTTACGGCTTTTTGGCACACTCATATATTTTTGTGATCAATTCAATAGAAATACTTTTTTAAAATTCGATATTATTCTTAATTTGCTATGAATTTAGCTTACCTTTTAATTATGTCCAGCTTTCTGTTAATTTTTCTAAGAATTCTTAAAGTGCAGTTTTTTTTTATAAATAATTATTCACCCTATTCATAATTCATATTAATAATCTCTATGTTTCTATAAAAATTAACCCCTTAATTGGGAATTGTTTATTATTTATATTTGACATTTAAGAATTAGGTTAATAATATAATAATTTAAAATGACACCTCAGGTTTACTAAAATAATTAGAATCTGCTAATAAATAGTACCATGGCCTTGACCATGTGTCTGTCCTTTATTAATTAATATCATAATACAGGAAAATATGATTTATTACAATATATAAAACAAAAGAACAATATTATGTTTTGTGGTACGAATGGTACTTTGACCATGAATCTATCCTTTATTAGCTTAGTTAATAAAGTAGGAAACATATATTTTATTAGTGTTTGCAATAAAAGAACAACATTTTAATTAATTTTGAACTTTGATCCTGACAAGGCATTTTTCTGGATATTTGAAAAGATCTTCCATTTTGTTTTGTGACTCTTAACTAGGACGGCGTCCTTACTCAAGTTTGAGGATTTTGATAGTCATAAAAACGTTTGTATTGTTTTATTGGAATCAAGACATTTTATTGAAAGATATAAAATTACACATCTATTTTTTTGGATCTATTTTCAATAAAAACAACACTTAAAAATCACAATATCCACGTGGCCGCCCCACACCTTCAGGTAGGGTATAACCTTTATTATCGAACTTTTATTGCATGCGCTCATGTATCAAGCTTAACTTGAGGCTTACTTTTATTGTAATTATTTTAGGCCAGTAAGTAAGATACTTACACACTTGCTTTCACTTCACTCGCTCTTTGCTTACACTTCACTTTCGCTTTTGAGATCTGCTTCTTAGCACCACTGCTTTTACCACACACACATCAAACGCACACATCACCAACACCATCCGGAGTGGTACACGAATCCACACTGCATGATATCAGCTTATCTGCAACTGCATGTCTGATACACCTGCTAGCTTACTCATCATTGGCCCCATAACTTGCATGTGGAGCACTAGGAGGCCGTACGTAGAAGCTATAGTTTACCAGGTACCCAGGACTAGTAAGGTAGGATTATTCCATTTAGTCTATGGCCAAACAACGTCACTACCTACAATAGAACGAAATATATAGATACTTATTATAGTTGTTTAACTAAGTTAAATATAATTAAACTTACCCATAAGTGCATGAAGCCCCTGGATTCAATCAAATTTAGCTGTGAGCCAAAAGTGTCGACACTAGCGGTAGTTTTATCTATCTCCCTTTTTATATCTTATAATTTGTATAATATTGTTGCTATAACAGGAGATAGATGATTATAATTATCCCTTTGATTTACTCTGTACATATCTATTGAACGATTGATTGCTAAAAGAATAAACCTAATCAATCAAGAAATATTATTTTAATATTTAATGTTTATTTACCAAGCCTTTTCTTCCCTGAGATAGAAGGTAGAACCCACGATAGCCGCATTAAGACGAAACCTTTTGCAGCTAACACATGGCTCCATCTCGGGCTGTTCTTGCGGGATCACCAATGTAGTTTTCATCTATTTAGGATCCTATCAAATAAAAAGACTTGATTAAGATTAAGATAAAGAAGCCAAAATATACTAGTCGCGATTGACAGTAAAAAATAAAATTGCCAAACATTAATATAAATATTTCTTAATGGCTGGCAACCCAGATCGTTCCGTTGCCAAGGTTTTTGGCGACATAGGGTGCACAAGGTCATCGACTAAGATCTCCGCTGAAGACGTGGCGTTATAAGCGTTATTATGAAATCAGTTTCCCGACACTGACACTTGGCCAACCTCAATAAAATCGAGCTAGGTCTCAAACTAAAAACGACATGATCGCAATGTCGCCACAGTTTCATTGAATTTAAAATATACAAATTAAATTTAGTTTTAACTCATTTTAAATTACAATGTAAAAGTTGCTACATTGGCTGAAATTGTCTTAGGTTTGGCATCCCTGCAAACATGAGATCCGATTCAGTTGCGGCTGGAGGATAAGTGATGCAGTGCTGCAGAGCTCCCAAAAAAAAAATGCTAAATACATAACTCAAATATTTCCTATTAGGTACCAAAAAGAAAATGTATAATATTATATTCGCATTGTAATAATGTTTAAAAATAACTGCTTTTGAAGCGCCGACATCACTAGCAGCCGTGTACGTAAAGTTGATCAACGAAATACCCTACCTACCTACCGACATACACGCTTGCACAGGCTGTCGCTGAACTATTATTTATCTAGGCCACATGATGAAGCTCTGTGCGCTCTTTTAAACAACCGCGCTGCACTCCGCTACCCCTTCGCCCACGGTTAAAACAAACCAGTGATGCGGTGATTTAAGTGGAAAGTTCGCTGCAATTAATCCAGCGCTGTGCATAATACGTATGGTGTAGATTTTTTCCAATTTCTCCCGACTTTTGAGTTTATGGCGAGTTAAAGTTATAAACAATAATTTTAAGGGTGCGTGTATTGTATTTTGATGTATTGCTGACAATTATCTGTAACGTAAAGAAATTTAATTAAATATACATATGAAGAAAAGATGGAATTAAAAGCAAAAGGTAGGCCATTACCAGATTTAATTATAGAAAAAACTGGTGTAAGTAGAGGAAAAAGTTATACACGAAAATTTAATAGAGATATTTATTCAAAAAACTACTGAATCTGTGGATGCAACAAAAAATGCTCTGTACTGTTTTTCCTGTTTACTTTTTGGTGGCAGTAAAGCTTGGACGGAAATAGGGGTCACTTGAACACTTAAGTTTAAAAATAAAAAAACACGAAAACTCTAAAAGCCATGTTCATAATTGCATGGAATTTGCGTTGCTAGGGACAACTAATATTATATTAATTAGATTCTGCTTATTGGTTAAATATACAGGGACATAATGAAAATGTGTCAAAGAATAGGTATAGCGATTCTTCCGAGAGTATATTACTGAGCTCACTAAGTGTCTCATATATTCATTATTATTGACAGAACGTTAGTTTGTATACTTTCGGGTACCTCTACATTCCATCCTTTAGGGACTGACGAACAGCATATCATTATCAATTAATGGTGCTTTTAGATGTATCTTTGATATTTTTCGAAATAAAGCTTTATTTTTTAAAATTATTTAATTACTATTTTTCCAGTGCTCATAAAAAAATTTTAGGAAAGGTAAATGGAACTTGGGCTTTAGCTCGTTGGTTGTAGAAACAAGGGAACCAAGGGATGGCACATTGTATTTCAGATGATGAACGTCAAAGTCCCTAAAATAACCATAATTGATTTCTCACTGTTCTTTCACCAATCCTACTGATTGCGCCAAATACGTATACTTAGCAGCGCCAGCGTTATAAAAACAATTTTATTTCAATAATAATTTATTAAGTGGTACGATTATTTGATAGTTTTTTAAAGTGCCACGAATGTTAGTCCCAACGACGAAATAAAACTGGGATGGAATTTCAAAAAAACGATCGATATTTACGTACTAGGAAATGGAATAAGTGGTAGCCAAAGTTTGTTTATTGTCACTTTGTTTCACATCCTTTACACTTAACCTACTAGTTGTACACTTGCTGAGTCGTGGACATCCTCATAATTACCACCTACTTTCCAATCTTTTTTCACGCCCCTTTTTACTAATTCTCATCTTTCAGTGTTCTATAAAATATCTTTCTGCTTTTAGAACATACCTCAATCACATGACAGAATTTTGACATCTGTCATCATTAGACACTTGACGTTTTAAACTACTAACACTTTGAATTTGATCGTAGTTATTCGTTTTTTGACGCATATTGATTTTCATTTCAAGTTGAATGATTTTCCTTATAAAGAAATCTTTTAGATCACAACACGTGCCAATGCTGATACACAATTGGACACTCTTCGAAGTAGTTCAAACTTCCAAAAAAATATTTTTTTACCCAACAACATGGTAACTCTTTCGTCAGATACGCCTCACCATCGTTGATCCTTTCCAAATGTAATTTGATTGTTAACTGTTCTTCACTCTTTACCACTCTGGCTAAACAGTTTATGCATACATTGGAAACCATCACCATGGAGTAACTCCTCAATTTTACGTACAAGTGTTATCGACTGTACACTATTCTCACAAAACAGTTTTTTTTTTTTGTGGAATCGTATGTATAATTCCATTCTCTAACTACGAGCACGTGGCATCCCGTTTGATACTACTATCAAGAATTTTGTCTTTATCAACCCCCCCCCCCCCACCTTGTTATTTATTCTTTTCCTTATGGTGATAAAACCTTTGACTTAACAAGTGAATTAATTGTTTATAATTTTTGCATCAATATATCTATCATTCTAGTTGTATTTAGTCGTTAAACATTTGTATATTTTCTCCTCCTCACTTGTTAGTCCATCATTTTTCCTTTCTAGGCCTGATGGTGACACTGCGAGGTCCAAACTAGTAACATTTTTACTTAATAATAAAATTACTGTTTTTTTAAATTTGTATCTAATATTAAAGAATTATTTTAAATAAGACCCAGGTAGCCATATTAAACAACTATTATTTTATTGTCTTATTTGGGAAGTTATTTTTGTATGTGTAACGCCCTTAATTAAAACCGAATATCTCCGCCTATGCTTCGAAACATATTTGACGACATTGCAATGATCGTATTTTCTGTATAGCTAGTGGGTTGGTGTACTTTGTTTAAAATACTAGCAATTATTATGTTTCAATTACAGTCATTACCCAATTAAATTTAATGATTAATAATAATCTACCCAACCTTTCAAATCAATATGAATTATTGGGCTATTCCAAAATAATAATCTGCGCAGTTTTTTTGAGTTACGTTCTTTTAATTATTTACTTACGTCGCTGTCATTACTGACACATAATGACATCATATTTCAGTGATGTTAAGAGACTCATAAACACACAATAAGAAATGGAATATGCCTCGCCAAAGCCATCCATTAAATTTGTATTTTCGGAGTTTCGGCCCCGTTCTTCTATCCGACTAACATCTATTAGTAGTTTTACATCATTTTGTGCAAAAGAGAACGCATGCTAATTAGCAGACATGCTTCGAAAAATTATGGCGGAAGTCACAAAATGATTATTTTTAACTTTATGATGCTATACATATAGGTTCACGCACCGCAAAATAAATAAATACATGTGGTTATTTACTATGGAATGTCAACGAACCATTCAACGTTTAGATGGACAACGTACCTACAGGGTAAATTTTTAAAAGATTACTTGAATTACAAAGATATTACTTAAAAAAACCATAACGTTCTTTCGAATTTAAATTACGGTTTTGTTGATGTTTAATTTGAAATTAAATTATATTAGGAGAATCTATGAGAGGACCTAAAATCGACATTATCATTGTCATTGTCGGTTAGCAAACAGGTATTCTTACAGATAGACAGGAAGAGCAAAAGCCGTGACATGCACCAACTTGAGAGATGACGGAGACAATGCTTCATGCTGCGTTACCAAATTTATTAATATTATGCAGTTTTGGGTATGATGACAAGTTTTATATCTCTCTATTTTTTAATTTTATAGGAATATACCTCAGATATGATTTGAATATATCCACCAGGTGCGGTGTGAGTTCTTCCTGGTACTAGTAAAATAGGGCTAGAAGAATACCGTCAGATCCTAGCGATTTAATGGCTAGAGATTGCTTGACTAATTTTGTATTTGTCTACAATGTGTGTGGAAGTTTGCCAACTGTAGAGAGATGGGTTGTGTTCTTTCTCTCTCCAGTCGTCCACGTCTGTGATAACCAAGTCATGAAAGTGTGTTGATAGCAGAATTTTCATAATATTTTTGAGGTTTACAGTTTTCATGTTATTGTTACGAGTTTTATTCAATTAAATTATATGATGTACCGTAAAGTGGGGTTACTTTACAAGCCGGGGTAACTTTGCTTAAAAAACTAAAATATTATTTTCTGTAAATCTGGCAACGCTGTTCTAATGCAGTTAGCGGCAAAATACTACGCCGATCAACAGGTTTTAGGCAGTACGAGTCCGGAGCTCGGTGAAGCGGTGTGCCATATTTGAAAATCACGTGAGTAAATATTTTATTTTGACCCCGTAAATTCATGTTGCTATACTAAGGGTTCTGTAATAAAAACTAATGAATCTTGAATTCTGGTTTTAACATCACCTATTCCTGTGCATATGTGAGTTCTATTTCTGATATTAACAGTTTTCCAGATGCTAAATTTCCAATAATTTTTGCGGTTGGCAAAGTTACCCCATATTGTGTGTTTTTTTTAGAAAATGGTTTAAACGTATAAAAGATAAGTGGGTGCACGGCGTTATAAAGATTATACCGAAGAGCAGTTGCATAGAGCTGTTCTACTGATTAAAAGTAATCAAATGGGATATACCAAAGCATCCAAAACCTTCAATATTCCTAGAAGAACTCTAGTAAATAAAGTTTAAAAAAATATGTAGGTCCTGTTCGAGCACCTCAGCTAATCGCCCCGGAGATTGAACGGTCCATTGTCGACGTTATAATAGCCAGCTCCGAATATGGCTGTCCCCTAACCATAACAGAATAGCGAGTAGTGTTGAAGAGTCATTTAGACAAAGAAGGTGTCCGCCTAAAGAAGTTCAAAGACAATTTACCAGGTGTAGACGGGTGCAAGAATTTTATTCATAGACACAAACATGAATTATCCAATAGACAGTGCCAAAATATTAAAAAAGCAAGAGCTGAGAAAACAGATAAGGAAATGAACAATTACTTTGATTATTTAAAAAGATATGTGGCAGGGATTCCGGCTGGTTCCATCATTAATTACGACGAGACCAATCTGACAGACGATCCTAGATCGTCAAAATGTATTTTTAGAAAAGGGATTAAATACCCTGAACGCATTATGAACTCAACAAAGTCCTCAATATCCGTCATGTTTGCTACCGCTGCAGATGGAACTTTGTTTTCTCCATATGTTGTGTATGGGCGGAGAGATTATTTGATTCCTGGTGTATCGGATGACCCCCTGGAACTCGTTATAATAGAACCAAATCTGGGTGGTTTGATCAGTACGCATTTGAAGACTGGTTTACACAAATGGTTATACCATGGGCCAAAAAAATTGATGGGCCGAGAGTGTCAAAGAAACAATATTAGATTTATCTTTCTACCCTCAAATTCACCACATTTGACACAACCTTTGGATGTGAGCTTATTTAAGCCCTTGAAGGTACTTTGGCGCCGTATAATAACAATCTACAAAACAAAAATCCAGTACAGTAAACAAAAGCACTTTTCCTCATTTATTGAAAAAACTCATTAAAGAAATAAAATTAAAAGACGTACAAATCATTCAAAATGGATTTAGAGCAACGGGAATATGCCCATGTAACAGAGAGGAGGTTCTTAATAGAATGCATAATAAAAGATTTGATAGAACGAACACTGATATTAGCGAGACCTTGTTGGATTTCCTTAAGAAAAGTAGAGCTCCTTCAAAAGCAAGCACGCCAAAGAGAAAGAAGATGATAAGAATTGAACCTGGTAAATCTGTTGTAAGTGAGGATTTCACGACAAGTATTCCCAAAGAACAGAAACGCAATAAAGTAAATAATGAAACTGAAGAATATGACTGGACCATTGAAAGTGAATCTGAGAACAATCTAGAATTGGATGAAGTCGAGGATTTCCAAAAGACTGATGATCGCAATGACGAACCTCAAGCCCATTGCTCCCGTGATATTGTAACTAGCAAGACTAAAGATGAATCAAAATTAGTTAGAGTTAAAAATTCCGATTTTCTACTTGTAGCACTTTTAGGGAAAAACAATACACGCATTTTGTTGCACAAGTTATTGACAAAGAAAAAGACTGCTGTAATGTAAAGTTTTTAAGACTAAAATCACCAAAAAATTTTGGTTTTCCTAATATCGATGACACAGGCCTTATTCTTGAACACGATATTGCATTGACATCAAGACAACTTTTTACATTCGTAAATTTTGATTTTTCCAAATATAATGTTTTAGTTTTTTGTTTCGTAAAAATTTAAATGTATATTTTGAAGCATTTGTTAAGTTTCTTTTGTGACTTACTACCTACTTTAGAATAGTTAAGAATTATTATGTTCTTATTATTTTGTTACCTAAGAGTTATTATTATTTTACCAAAGAGTTATTATTATTTTATAAGAGTTGTTTGTTGACTTGCAATGAGGTAAATGTTCCTTTATTTTCTTAGAAATATACATTTTTAATGTAAAAATGAATTATGTTTATTAAAATATCTTTTTTAAACACATTAAAGGAGGGTAAAGTAACCCTTCGAGGTTACTTTAAAGTTAACTTGGTCTGTACGCTTAAAAACGTGCAAAAATCTTCGAGCATATATGACTAGAGCCATCGTCCAAATGGACTTTGTTTTGGTACAGGGGGAAAAATAGTGTCCAGCATTCCCATTGGTCTGTTTCGTTTTGCTTGGCATGTCAAATCGTTCGAAATTGTCAGAACTGTCATTTGATTTTTGATTTTCAATAATTTCTGGATTATTTTTGTAGTTTATAAGTGATTTTTTTGTATTTTATTACTTTACTGATACAAATTTTAACAATGGTGAGAGTTTGTGTAAGTTGTAAATAGAAATAAGAACAGGCATCATTAAGGGCATTTCAAGTAAGTAACGATTATCGTCTCTACCATTTTTTTAAAAGAAACATAGTACTTACATTTTATGCAAAAGGCCGTTAAACATAAATTTAAAATAAATGGTAAATTTAGTGAATTTAATTTAAAGAACTTGTATTATGTATGAGGAATAATGTTTTTGATTTTGGACTCTACTAAAATGTTAAAAAAAAAAATAATCACAATTTTTCAATATAAACAAGCTTTTTGTTTTTAAGTCATTTTATCATGATAATGTTGAAGATGTTAAATCAATAATTTTAGTTTTTTGTAGGTTTCCAGCTAATCCTGCCGAAAAAATGCATTTGATAAAACATTAAAACTTACTCTAGAATACATTTCAAATAGTGATGTTTTATGTTCCTGTTAGAGTTCATGAGAGTTATCATCTTAACTACTTACCTTTATGCATTTACTAGTTTACTAGAATGTTGAAGTTGTCAATTTAATTTTTATATAGCTTGTCAAATAAACTGTGTTACGGAAGTTCCTAGTCTTTCTTCTGCGTATACCCAACAGGTTATGGGCCCAGGCTTACACCTAACGCGCTAAGTTTATTATTCCTGACACAGTAGGTTATTCCAATTAAAAAAAAAAAAAAATTATGGCATCAAATTTCAACCAAGTGGAAAAGCTGTCCAAAGATAATTTTGATACCTGGAAAATCCAGATAGAAGCTATCCTAATAAAGAACGACCATTGGAGTCATGTTATTGGTGAAGTGAAGAAGCCAGACGATGCAAATCAAGCACTAGAGTGGAAGAAAACAGACCAGAAAGCTAGAGCAGATATAATTTTAGCTATTCAACCCTCCGAACTATGCCATATTAAATATTGCAAAACATCGAATGAGATATGGAATAAGCTTCAAGAAGTATATCAGTCTAAGGGTCCTGCCAGAAAAGCAACATTATTAAAGAAACTTCTTTTCTCAAAAATGAAGGAGGACGAAGATATGGCAGATCACCTTAATTCTTTTACGAATATTGTAGATAAACTGAAAGAAATGGGTACCGACGTTGCAGATGATATTTTAACCATTTTAATGTTGTACAGTATTCCTTCAAGTTATGAAAATTTTCGTTGCGCTATAGAAACGAGAGATGAACTTCCTATACCAGATGTTTTAAAAGTAAAACTATTGGATGAATTCAACGCACGAAAAGAAAAAGAGTATTGCGGAGACCAAGATCAAACGCAGAACGCTCTTTATGCCAAAACAAACTGGAAGACAGGTTCAAACAAATACAACATTGAAAGTTTTAAAAGTAATAAAAATGATCAATTTAAGAGGAAATTTCCATATAAATGCAACTACTGCCAAAAAGTAGGTCACAAAGGTTCCCAGTGCAGAAAAAGAGAAAAAGACAAGCAACAATATAATGCATCTACGGCAGAAGAAGCTTTTATGATCAGTACTGAAGGCTGCAATTCTGAGATTCAAGAAAGAACGAGTGTAGCAACGTCTTATCAAGCAAATCAGAGGAATACAGGGCAAGATAAATGGTGCCTAGATAGTGGAGCAACATCCCATATGTGCAATGACTTGGCAAAGTTTGTAAATTTTAAGCCATTAAATGACCAAAAAGTGCGTCTTGCAGACAATAATACTACTAACTTTTTGGGAAAAGGGACAGTGAAATTACTGATAGACAGCGGCCCATTGGGAACCAAGAAAATTAGTCTAGAAAATACTTTATATGTTCCTGAGTTAAAAACTAATTTAATTTCAATATCAAAAGCTGCGGCAAATGGTAGGCAAACACGTTTTTTGAGAGACCATGCAGAAATCATTAATCCAAGTGGAGAAGTTATAGTGCGAGCTAGTAGAAATGGTCAACTATATTACCTAAATGAACATGAAGAATCCTCAGCTGTCGCAGATACAAAGTCAGAACTACAAATTTGGCATCAGCGATATGGACATATCAATGAAAAAGATTTGAAAATGCTTGCGTCAAAGGACCTAGTTCATGGAATGACATTCAACTTTTCAGAAAGCCTCCCTCCGTGTGAGACTTGTATTAGAGGCAAGCAGACAGCAATTAGTTTTCACAAATCAGATTCTAGAGCTGAAAATTTGCTAGAAATTGTACATTCAGACCTATGCGGACCGATGAGGTTAAAATCATTAGGTGGGGCAAGGTATTTTGCTACGTTCATTGACGACAAGTCAAGATGGGTAGAAACTTACTTTCTAAAAACCAAAGATGAAGTAAAAGATGCTTTTCTCAAGTTCAAGGCGTATGTAGAAAGAAAAAGTGATAAGAAAATCAAGGTGCTGAGAACAGATAACGGGTTAGAATACACTGGAGCAGAATTTTCAAGATTTTTAGACCAAACCGGCATAAAAAGACAATACTCTACAGCATATACACCACAACAAAACGGTGTGGCGGAACGAATGAACCGCACTTTAGTCGAAATGGCCAGGTGTATGCTCCTAGATTCAAACTTACCAGAAACTTTTTGGGCCGAAGCAATAGCGACCGCTGCATTTATCAGAAATAGATCACCATCGCAGAGTTTGCAAAATACAACACCTTTTGAACTTTGGAATAGAACTAAACCACAAATTTCACACTTAAAAATTTTTGGATCACAAGCTTTTGTCTTAATAAAAACTCCAAGTAAAGGAAAATTTGACTGTAGATCCAAAACTTGTATTTTTGTCGGATATTAGTTAGAATCAAAAGCTTATCGTTTATGGGATCCAGAAAAACGAAAAATCATAACCAGTCGAGACGTTAGATTTTTGGAAAACCCCAGAAATATCAAAATTACAGAAAAAGAACCAACCATCCCTGAGAATTATGTAATTTTTGAATTTAAAAATGACGAGTCACCAAATTTAACGACATATAATATTCCTCCAGACATATTGATTCAAACCACTGCAGAAAAACCTTCAGATGAAACACAAACAGATGAAGAAGAAGTTGAAGAAAAAACAGATGCACTACCGAAATCTTTTAAAAGAGGTCCAGGACGTCCAGCTATTATAAGAGATGGATCAAAAGGAAGACCTAAAAAGAAATACAACATCGTAGAAGTAGTTGAAGAAACTCAGCTAGTTACTTCCGATCCAGATAACCCCACAGTGAAAGAAGCACTAGAAGGAGAACACGCAGAAGACTGGAAGCGTGCAATGCACGATGAATTCTATTCACTACTTTCATGTAATGCGTGGATCCTAGTAGAGAGACCAGAGAGTAGGAAGATAGTAGGATGCAGGTGGGTTTTAAGAACAAAATATACAGCTAATGGTGAAGTAGAAGAAAAGCACGACTTGTTGCCAAAGGGTACACTCAACAACCTGGTGTAGATTACCACGAGACAACATCACCAGTTACTCGACAAAGTTCCATTCGCTTGTTACTTGCCTTATCCGTTGAATTAGGCCTTATTTTGTACCAAATGGATGTCGCTATGGCCTATATTAATGGAGATCTCGAAGAAGAGATTTATATGGAACAAGCTGAAGGTTTTATTGTGCAAGAAGAAAAAGACAAGGTGTATCTCTTAAAAAGATCACTTTACGGACTGAAACAGTCAGGAAGACAGTGGTACAAGAAATTAGACCAGTACCTTCAGTCTATTGGTCTTAAACCAATAAACGCTGACAAATGTGTCTATATCTCCAAAGAATCTTCCACATTTCTTATTCTTGCCGTCTATGTCGACGATTTAGTTGTAGCGACAAAAACAGAAGAAACTTACCATAAATTAAAACAAAATCTAACATCTAAATTTAAAATAAAAGACTTGGGTTTACTACATTATTGTTTGGGAATTGAATTCAAACAGTCTTCTAATTGGATATCAATGTCCCAAAAGAAGTATATTTCAGATATTTTAACAAAATTCAACATGCAAAACTGCAGGCCATCTGATACTCCTATGGATGCAAATTTGAAATTGACCAAGGACATGGGTCCTACAAACGAATCCGAGACAGCAAAAATGGCAAATATCCCTTACCGTCAAGCAGTTGGTTCGCTGATGTATTTAGCCGTTTCTACACGACCTGATTTATCCTATGCCGTGAGTGCCCTAAGCCAGTTTAAT
Organism: Psylliodes chrysocephalus; assembly: GCA_927349885.1. Classification (NCBI taxonomy): domain Eukaryota; kingdom Metazoa; phylum Arthropoda; class Insecta; order Coleoptera; family Chrysomelidae; genus Psylliodes; species Psylliodes chrysocephalus. Next base: position 16,240,244 of record OV651824.1, read on the forward strand.
TGCAACCCAGGTCCAGTTCATTGGGTAGCCGTAAAACGTGTTTTAAGATATTTAAGAAAAACTGAACATTTTGGACTTATTTTCAAAAGCACACACACATCACTGCATGGCTATGTAGATGCCGACTGGGGAGGAGATCCAAACGATAGAAGATCGTACACAGGTTTTGTGTACTTTTTAGGTGGAGCTGCTGTTACATGGGAAGCTCGAAAACAAAAATCAGTAGCACTATCCAGTACGGAATCAGAGTTTATGGCGCTATCGGAGGCAGCAAAAGAGGTAGTATTCTTAAGAAATTTTTTGAAAGAAGTTGGTATTTCAAAATATTTAGATCGTCCGTCAATCGTCTATTGTGACAATCAGGGAGCCAGAAAATTAACACAAAACCAAGTCCATCATTCACGAACCAAACATATCGACATCCGACACCATTATGTACGAGAAGTATATGACAAGAAAGAAATCGAAATTGAATATATCCCGACACAGAGTATGGTGGCTGACATTTTCACAAAGCCCCTTTACAAGCCAAGCTTTCAAACTCACGTCGGATCACTAGGAGTTAGGCTTTTAGATACCTCTCATTAAGAGGGGGTGTTAGAGTTCATGAGAGTTATCATCTTAACTACTTACCTTTATGCATTTACTAGTTTACTAGAATGTTGAAGTTGTCAATTTAATTTTTATATAGCTTGTCAAATAAACTGTGTTACGGAAGTTCCTAGTCTTTCTTCTGCGTATACCCAACAGTTCCAATCATTTTTCTGGATATATACTAATGTCAAAGACTGGATGCGGAGGAAGAACTAGATCAATTTCAGTTGCATTACCATCAGCATTTACTGAGGCCCCAGAAGAACCTGTGTGAAGATAGAAACGGCAGTTAGCAACGGAAAAAAGTGGTGAAGATAGAAACGATATTTAGCAACGGTAAAAAAATGAAATTAATAAAACTAAGAATTTTTTGTATAAATATTATGAACCTACTAATCAATTTTTTAGAGACGTGACGGTGCAAATAATTTTTCCCAGATCTTTGTCGGGGGTGGCAAAATGAATTTTTAAAATTGACTTGTGTTAATCAAGAATTAAAAATATAGAAAAGTGTACCGTTTCTAAAATGGTACACACTGTATTTTTTATTTATAGTAGAGCAATGTTTATAAAACTTGATGATGTTCTCACTTTTTTTAGAACTCCATCGGGGGCGGTGGAAATAATTTATTAATTTAACGTATTGAATACGATTATTTACCAAGATTAAAAATATGGAAAAGTCCACCGTTTCTGAGTTGATACACCCTGTATTTTTTATATATAGTAGAGGAATGCTTATAAAACATGATACCATTCTCTGTTTTCTCACAGCTCCATCGGGGGCGGTGGAAATAATTCGTAAATTTAACGTAAAATTATTACATATTTACCAAAAATACAAATACAGAAAAGTCCACCGTTTCTGAGTTGATACACCCTGTATTTTTTATATGTAGTAGAGGAATGCTTATAAAACATGATACCATTCTCTGTTTTCTCACAGCTCCATCGGGGGCGGTGGAAATAATTCCTAAATTTAACATAAAATTATTACATATTTACCAAAAATAGAAATACAGAAAAGTCCACCGTTTCTGAGTTGATACACCCTGTATTTTTTATATCTAGTAGAGGAATGCTTATAAAACATGATACCATTATCTGTTTTCTCACAGCTCCATCGGGGGCGGTGGAAATAATTCCTAAATTTAACATAAAATTATTACATATTTACCAAAAATAGAAATACAGAACAGTACACAGTTTCTGAGTTGATACACCCTGTATTTTTTATAGTTAGTAGAGAAATGCTTATAAAACATGATACCATTCTCTGTTTTCTCACAGCTCCATCGGGGGCGGTGGAAATAATTCCTAAATTTAACATAAAATTATTACACATTTACCAAGAATAGAAATACAGAAAAGTCCACCGTTTCTGAGTTGATACACCCTGTATTTTTTATATGTATTACAGGAATGTTTATAAAACTTGAAGTCACTATCAATTTTCTCAGAACTCCATCGGGGGCGGTGAAAATAATTCGTAAATGTAATGTTAAACTTTTACATATTTACCAAGAATAGAAATACAGAAAAGTCCACCGTTTCTGGGTTGATACACCCTGTATTTTTTATATATAGTAGAGGAATGCTTATAAAACATGATACCATTCTCTGTTTTCTCACAGCTCCATCGGGGGCGGTGGAAATAATTCGTAAATTTAAAGTAAAATTATTACATATTTACCAAAAATAGAAATACAGAAAAGTCCACCGTTTCTTAGTTGATACACCCTGTATTTTTTATATGTAGTAGAGGAATGCTTATAAAACATGATACCATTCTCTGTTTTCTCACAGCTCCATCGGGGGCGGTGGAAATAATTCGTAAATTTAATGTTAAACTTTTACATATTTACCAAGAATAAAAATACAGAAAAATCCACCGTTTCTGAGTTGATACACCCTGTATTTTTTATATATAGTAGAGGAATGCTTATAAAACATGATACCATTCTCTGTTTTCTCACAGCTCCATCGGGGGCGGTGGAAATAATTCGTAAATTTAACGTAAAATTATTACATATTTACCAAAAATAGAAATACAGAAAAGTCCACCGTTTCTGAGTTGATACACCCTGTATTTTTTATATGTAGTAGAGGAATGCTTATAAAACATGATACCATTCTCTGTTTTCTCACAGCTCCATCGGGGGCGGTGGAAATAATTCCTAAATTTAACATAAAATTATTACATATTTACCAAAAATAGAAATACAGAAAAGTCTACCGTTTCTGAGTTGATACACCCTGTATTTTTTATATCTAGTAGAGGAATGCTTATAAAACATGATACCATTATCTGTTTTCTCACAGCTCCATCGGGGGCGGTGGAAATAATTCCTAAATTTAACATAAAATTATTACATATTTACCAAAAATAGAAATACAGAACAGTACACAGTTTCTGAGTTGATACACCCTGTATTTTTTATATTTAGTAGAGAAATGCTTATAAAACATGATACCATTCTCTGTTTTCTCACAGCTCCATCGGGGGCGGTGGAAATAATTCCTAAATTTAACATAAAATTATTACACATTTACCAAGAATAGAAATACAGAAAAGTCCACCGTTTCTGAGTTGATACACCCTGTATTTTTTATATATAGTAGAGGAATGCTTATAAAACATGATACCATTCTCTGTTTTCTCACAGCTCCATCGGGGGCGGTGGAAATAATTCGTAAATTTAAAGTAAAATTATTACATATTTACCAAAAATAGAAATACAGAAAAGTCCACCGTTTCTTAGTTGATACACCCTGTATTTTTTATATGTAGTAGAGGAATGCTTATAAAACATGATACCATTCTCTGTTTTCTCACAGCTCTATCGGGGACGGTGGAAATAATTCGTAAATTTAATGTTAAACTTTTACATATTTACCAAGAATAGAAATACAGAAAAATCCACCGTTTCTGAGTTGATACACCCTGTATTTTCTATATATATAGTAGAGGAATGCTTATAAAACATGATACCATTCTCTGTTTTCTCACAGCTCCATCGGGGGCGGTGGAAATAATTCGTAAATTTAACGTAAAATTATTACATATTTACCAAAAATAGAAATACAGAAAAGTCCACCGTTTCTGAGTTGATACACCCTGTATTTTTTATATGTAGTAGAGGAATGCTTATAAAACATGATACCATTCTCTGTTTTCTCACAGCTCCATCGGGGGCGGTGGAAATAATTCCTAAATTTAACATAAAATTATTACACATTTACCAAGAATAGAAATACAGAAAAGTCCACCGTTTCTAAGTTGATACACCCTGTATTTTTTATATGTATTAGAGGAATGTTTATAAAACTTAAAGTCACTATCAATTTTCTCAGAACTCCATCGGGAGCGGTGAAAATAATTCGTAAATTTAATGTTAAACTTTTACATATTTATCAACTCAGAAACGGTGGACTTTTCTGTATTTCTATTTTTGGTAAATATGTATTAATTTTACGTTAAATTTACAAATTATTTCCACCGCCCCCGATGGAGCTGTGAGAAAACAGAGAATGGTATCATGTTTTATAAGCATTCCTCTACTATATATAAAAAATACAGGGTGTATTAACTCAGAATCGGTGGATTTTTCTGTATTTCTATTCTTGGTAAATATGTAAAAGTTTAACATTAAATTTACGAATTATTTCCACCGCCCCCGATGGAGTTCTGAGAAAATTGATAGTGATTTCAAGTTTTATAAACATTCCTCTAATACATATAAAAAATACAGGGTGTATCAACTTAGAAACGGTGGACTTTTCTGTATTTCCATTTTTGGTAAATATGTAATAATTTTACTTTAAATTTACGAATTATTTCCACCGCCCCCGACGTAGCTGTGAAAAAACAGAGAATGGTATCATGTTTTATAAGCATTCCTCTACTACATATAAAAAATACAGGGTGTATCAACTCAGAAACGGTGGACTTTTCTGTATTTCTATTTTTGGTAAATATGTAATAATTTTATGTTAAATTTAGGAATTATTTCCACCGCCCCCGATGGAGCTGTGAGAAAACAGATAATGGTATCATGTTTTATAAGCATTCCTCTACTACATATAAAAAATACAGGGTGTATCAACTCAGAAACGGTGGACTTTTCTGTATTTCTATTTTTGGTAAATATGTAATAATTTTACTTTAAATTTACGAATTATTTCCACCGCCCCCGATGGAGCTGTGAGAAAACAGAGAATGGTATCATGTTTTATAAGCATTCCTCTACTATATATAAAAAATACAGGGTGTATCAACTCAGAAACGGTGGATTTTTCTGTATTTCTATTCTTGGTAAATATGTAAAAGTTTAACATTAAATTTACGAATTATTTCCACCATCGGGGGCGGTGGAAATAATTCCTAAATTTAACATAAAATTATTACACATTTACCAAGAATAGAAATACAGAAAAGTCCACCGTTTCTGAGTTGATACACCCTGTATTTTTTATATGTATTACAGGAATGTTTATAAAACTTAAAGTCACTATCAATTTTCTCAAAACTCCATCGGGGGCGGTGAAAATAATTCGTAAATTTAATGTTAAACTTTTACATATTTACCAAGAATAGAAATACAGAAAAGTCCACCGTTTCTGAGTTGATACACCCTGTATTTTTTTATATGTATTACAGGAATGTTTATAAAACTTGAAGTCACTATCAATTTTCTCAGAACTCCATCGGGGGCGGTGGAAATAATTCGTAAATTTAATGTTAAACTTTTACATATTTACCAAGAATAGAAATACAGAAAAATCCACCGTTTCTGAGTTGATACACCCTGTATTTTTTATATATAGTAGAGGAATGCTTATAAAACATGATACCATTCTGTTTTCTCACAGCTCCATCGGGGGCGGTGGAAATAATTCGTAAATTTAAAGTAAAATTATTACATATTTACCAAAAATAGAAATACAGAAAAGTCCACCGTTTCTGAGTTGATACACCCTGTATTTTTTATATTGAGTAGAGAAATGCTTATTAAACATGATACCATTCTCTGCTTTCTCACAGCTCCATCGGGGGCGGTGGAAATAATTCCTAAATTTAACATAAAATTATTACACATTTACCAAGAATAGAAATACAGAAAAGTCCACCGTTTCTGAGTTGATACACCCTGTATTATTTATATGTAGTAGAGGAATGCTTATAAATCATGATAACATTATCTGTTTTCTCACAGCTCCATCGGGGGCGGTGAAAATAATTCCTAAATTTAACATAAAATTATTACATATATACCAAAAATAGAAATACAGAAAAGTCCACCGTTTCTGAGTTGATACACCCTGTATTTTTTATATCTAGTAGAGGAATGCTTATAAAACATGATACCATTCTCTGTTTTCTCACAGCTCCATCGGGGGCGGTGGAAATAATTCGTAAATTTAAAGTAAAATAATTACATATTTACGTAAAATAGAAATAAAGAAAAGTCCACCGTTTCTTAGTTGATACACCCTGTATTTTTTATATGTAGTAGAGGAATGCTTATTAAACATGATACCATTCTCTGTTTTCTCACAGCTCCATCGGGAGCGGTGGAAATAATTCGTAAAGTTAATGTTAAACTTTTACATATTTACCAAGAATAGAAATACAGAAAAATCCACCGTTTCTGAGTTGATACACCCTGTATTTTTTATATATAGTAGAGGAATGCTTATAAAACATGATACCATTCTCTGTTTTCTCACAGGTCCATCGGGGGCGGTGGAAATAATTCGTAAATTTAACGTAAAATATTACATATTTACCAAAAATAGAAATACAGAAAAGTCCACCGTTTCTGAGTTGATACACCCTGTATTTTTTATATGTAGTAGAGGAATGCTTATAAAACATGATACCATTCTCTATTTTCTCACAGATCCATCGGGGGCGGTGGAAATAATTCCTAAATTTAACATAAAATTATTACACATTTACCAAGAATAGAAATACAGAAAAGTCCACCGTTTCTGAGTTGATACACCCTGTATTTTTTATATGTATTAGAGGAATGTTTATAAAACTTAAAGTCACTATCAATTTTCTCAGAACTCCATCGGGAGCGGTGAAAATAATTCGTAAATTTAATGTTAAACTTTTACATATTTATCAACTCAGAAACGGTGGACTTTTCTGTATTTCTATTTTTGGTAAATATGTAATAATTTTACGTTAAATTTACGAATTATTTCCACCGTCCCCGATGGAGCTGTGAGATAACAGAGAATGGTATCATGTTTTATAAGCATTCCTCTACTATATATAAAAAATACAGGGTGTATCAACTCAGAATCGGTGGATTTTTCTGTATTTCTATTCTTGGTAAATATGTAAAAGTTTAACATTAAATTTACGAATTATTTCCACCGCCCCCGATGAAGTTCTGAGAAAATTGATAGTGATTTCAAGTTTTATAAACATTCCTCTAATACATATAAAAAATACAGGGTGTATCAACTCAGAAACGGTGGACTTTTCTGTATTTCTATTTTTGGTAAATATGTAATAATTTTACTTTTAATTTACGAATTATTTCCACCGCCCCCGACGGAGCTGTGAGAAAACAGAGAATGGTATCATGTTTTATAAGCATTCCTCTACTACATATAAAAAATACAGGGTGTATCAACTCAGAAACGGTGGACTTTTCTGTATTTCTATTTTTGGTAAATATGTAATAATTTTATGTTAAATTTAGGAATTATTTCCACCGCCCCCGATGGAGCTGTGAGAAAACAAATAATGGTATCATGTTTTATAAGCATTCCTCTACTACATATAAAAAATACAGGGTGTATCAACTCAGAAACGGTGGACTTTTCTGTATTTCTATTTTTGGTAAATATGTAATAATTTTACTTTAAATTTACGAATTATTTCCACCGCCCCCGATAGAGCTGTGAGAAAACAGAGAATGGTATCATGTTTTATAAACATTCCTCTACTATATATAAAAAATACAGGGTGTATCAACTCAGAAACGGTGGATTTTTCTGTATTTCTATTCTTGGTAAATATGTAAAAGTTTAACATTAAATTTACGAATTATTTCCACCGCCCCCGATAGAGTTCTGAGAAAATTGATAGTGACTTCAAGTTTTATAAACATTCCTGTAATACATATAAAAAATACAGGGTGTATCAACTCAGAAACGGTGGACTTTTCTGTATTTCTATTCTTGGTAAATGTGTAATAATTTTATGTTAAATTTAGGAATTATTTCCACCGCCCCCGATGGAGCTGTGAGAAAACAGATAATGGTATCATGTTTTATAAGCATTCCTCTACTACATATAAAAAATAAAGGGTGTATCAACTAAGAAACGGTGGACTTTTCTTTATTTCTATTTTACGTAAATATGTAATTATTTTACTTTAAATTTACGAATTATTTCCACCGCCCCCGATGGAGCTGTGAGAAAACAGAGAATGGTATCATGTTTTGTAAGCATTTCTCTACTACATATAAAAAATACAGGGTGTATCAACTCAGAAACGGTGGACTTTTCTGTATTTCTATTTTTGGTAAATATGTAATAATTTTATGTTAAATTTAGGAATTATTTCCACCGCCCCCGATGGAGCTGTGAGAAAACAGATAATGGTATCATGTTTTATAAGCATTTCTCTACTACATATAAAAAATACAGGGTGAATCAACTCAGAAACGGTGGACTTTTCCATATTTTTAATCTTGGTAAATAATCGTATTCAATACGTTAAATATATAAATTATTTCCACCGCCCCCGATGGAGTTCTAAAAAAAGTGAGAACATCATCAAGTTTTATAAACATTGCTCTACTATAAATAAAAAATACAGTGTGTACCATTTTATAAACGGTACACTTTTCTATATTTTTAATTCTTGATTAACACAAGTCAATTTTAAAAATTCATTTTGCCACCCCCGACAAAGATCTGGGAAAAATTATTTGCACCGTCACGTCTCTAAAAAATTGATTAGTAGGTTCATAATATTTATACAAAAAATTCTTAGTTTTATTAATTTCATTTTTTTACCGTTGCTAAATATCGTTTCTATCTTCACCACTTTTTTCCGTTGCTAACTGCCGTTTCTATCTTCACACAGGTCCAGAAGAAGAAGAAAATGAATCTAAAAGGTAAAGAACCCTGCACTTCCTTATGAGTTAATCGTTCAAAATTTTTAATTTTTCAGTGATGACCTGAACCATGAAGCCTCTGTTGTAGAAAAAGAAAATGCAGAATTAGGAAAATGTACCTAAGTAACTGAGTACTTTTTAATACAACATAAATTTTATTTTAAAATAATTACCTATTACTACCTATATTTTTTATAAACCACAAAAATTGACAATAATTATTTTGTATTAAATGTACCTATGTTCTTTAATTAAGTAAACTACTAGCCGTTAAGAAATAAGCAAAACCTAATGTGAGTTTTTCAATAAAAAAGTCATTTTAAGCTTCTGTTATTTGCACTCCTAGTCATTATGAAATAATCAAAGCTTAAGACAGTTTTCCAATAAAAATGAAGCTTCACTTATTTGTTAACGACTAGCAGTGCAAATGTACCTAAGTATTAGTTTGATTTCTATTTGTAACATATCGTTTAGTAATCTATTGAACATTGGTTACGAAGATATTTTTATATTTAATAAATTATTGGAAAAAGTTCTTGTATTGTAATTCTCCTACACGTTTGTTAAGAGATATCATAAATATTTGTATAATATACCATACTATTTATATTTTTTATTTTTAAATATAAGCTTTCTATATTTTTTATTGCCTATTATTTCAACCTTCATTTTTCCGTTATACACTTTCTGATGTTTAAATTAAAAAAAAAATCTGCTGTTTCCAACACAAATAATAATACTATTAATCATAATTATTATAATTTACTATTACTAGAACGTACCTACTTAAATAATGCAAGTTTATAAAATATGTGCATAATTGAAAGAATTTTGAAGGTATGTATCAAATTTAATATTTATATTAATTGTAAACCCTGTAAAAATTAAGCGACATACGAAATAGTGTCCAAGAATTTTCCCTCATAATGTAAACAAACCCTATTGAATGCGGAAATATATATGCTCGAAGGCAAAAATGCCAGTCGGCAAAGTAACCCCAAAGTCGAGGTAACTTTGCCAATTTTTTTAAACTTTTAAAAAATGTGGTTCTAATTTTTTTTATGCTTTCTAATTACAAAACCATGTAGCCAAAGTATAAAATGTTCATATAGTTAGAGCGGGTTTTATAACTCCCAACAGAACCATAGATATTAAAAAAAAAAAAACAAAAATGTTGTTCAAAGTAACCCCACTTTAAGGTAATTATTCTTAAGTTGTGATTTAGCTAAAAATAGATGTAAAAGGTGGGTTCTCCGAATTGACCAACGCAATTAAAACCAAAAATCTACCTTAAGTTATGGATTTAATTGCCCTAGTTGATTGAGCCTCTCTCTGGTACCTTACATTATCCTATTAGGAGATGTAAGTAGAATAAAGAAAAGTTAACCCTAAAATTGATACATATACTGAATAAATAAAAAAAAATGTTAAAAAATATATTGAATGATAAAAACTTGACCAAATATTGTATTTTACGACTTGTTACTTTCATTGGTGTAGTGGTACTTCCAGGGTACTCGCCTGGAGTTTACTTAGACCCTCAATGCGCTTGGATATAGACGGTCCGAGGCCATTGCTAGCTAGCTCTAATTCTGGAGACTGTAACTTTCTAAATCCAATAAAGTTGAGCTACTAGATGCAATACTAGAAGTATTATTGTTTCTGAAGGTACTGCAGCTCCTGTAGATAATATGGCTTGGGAGATACTACGGTCCTAAAGATACAAAGATGAGACTACTCGCGGGGTCACTGGGAGCCACTTGTAGGTACTTACAGTTACTTAGAGGTATTTAGAGGTACTTACAGGTACTTACCGGCACTTACAGGTACTTAGAGGTACTTCGAGGTACTTAGAGGTACTTAGAGGTACTTAGTGGTATTTGGAGGTATTCGAAGATACTTGGAGAAATTTTGATCCCGATAACTAAAGTAAATAAGATAAACTAAATAAGCAACGGCACTGGTTAACCGACATAAACTACCAAACGAGAAAAGAGAACTGCTTAACTCGAGAGCTGGTTAGGAAAAAGAAAGCGAAATCCAGTTTTAAGTTCCTACACAGTCCTTGATCGCCTGGCTACGGTATATCGGTCTCCGACCGGCCTGACCATTTATAAATTCCATTGGAAGAGACTGTTAATACGATTTGTCGAATTTGTAGTTAAAAATTTATATAAATAGTTAAAAATTAAGAATAGCTCAAAATTGATCGAAAACATTTGATCGAATACATTTTATCGAAAACATGTATTTGATTGAATTACAATTGAACAAAAAGAAAAATTACCGAAAAGAAGAATGACCGAAAACGAAAATGATCGAAAGGTACAATGATCGAAAATAGATCTGATTGAAAAACCAAATATACATAAAATGAGCAAAATAAAAGACCTAACTAATTTACATATCCTGTGGGGCCTAGGGCAATCGCGAGTTGTTTCGAAAAAAAAAAATATATATATACAAAAAATGAGAAAATTATTAAAAAAACAACCAAAATACCCAACGTGTGCGTGAGCGATTAGTTAAATTTAAATGGATGCAGAAAAATTTATAGAATGACAATTGATCGAAAAGAAAAATTTTTGAGAAGGAAAATAATCAAAAAGAACAATAATCGAAAATAGATTTAATAGAAAAAGCAATTGATCGAAAAATACACAAAAACTTGCGTGAGCAATTAGTTAAATTTAAAAGAACAATTATAGAATAACATTAGAACGAAAAGGAAAATGGTCGAAAAGAAAAATTTTCGAAACGAAAAATGACCGAAAAGAAATTGATTGAAAATAGATTTGATAGAAAAAGCAATTGATCGAAAAACCAAATGAATGTAAAATGTGAAAATAAGAAACTTACCTAATTTACATAACCTGCGCAGCCTAGAGCCATCGCATTTTCGCAAAATATATAAAAAAATAAGAAAAATCAAAAAACTTTACCTACTAAATTACCTAACCTGTGCATTAGCGATTAGTTAAATGTAAATGGATCTAGATCGCACAGGTTAGGTAAATTAGTTACGATTTTTTAATTTTTCTCATTTTTTATATATTTTTTTAAAAAGCAACCCGTGATCTCTCTATGTCGCACAGGTTAGGTACCTAAATTTGTTTTTTCTCATTATATATAAAATCTATAAATTAGGGGATATCAAAAAAATACAGAGATAAAAATAACCACCTAGTGAACCTTGTTTGTCGTGCCCCTAACGAATACGAAGAAAAAGATCCATTTTTCGTACATTGTTAGTAGTAGGTTATCTATGAATCTCTTTATTTTTGTTTTTTGTCTAAGATTTTGTTATATTCTCTTCCTGAAGTGTTCCAACTCATGACACCACCATGTGTAGAGCAGAATTTCTTATAGGCGTTGTTTATTTTGTTTTGGAGAGTTCTATTATTGTTTGATGTTGCGGTCTCTACTCCTCGCAGAGCCTCTTTTCAGATTATCTATGCTCACATGTCCTGTCCATCTTCCTAGGGTCCCAAAAATACGTGAAAATCGACAACATTAAATTTATTTTGAATGTCTGACATTGAAATGTCACCAGATATCTGCCAGTTTAAAATTTATTTATAGATAACAGTTGTACATTAGTCCACCCTCAGTGCATCCTTATAGGGACACTCGTCAATTTTTGTTACCATCTACACCAAGGACCTACAAATTTCAACTTTCTCATTCAACAGAACCTAATTTGGTTACATTCTAATTATCTTTAATAAAAGTAATGGTTTCGAATTAGGTTTGTGATATTTTAAAATTGGACCTCGTTATTTACAGAGAAACTTTCGTCAAAATTCTAAATTCGGTAATTCTGTGTGAAACGATCGTAAAATTGTATTTACGCGACAAAGCGTCTGCCATCTCATTTGATCGACCATGCGTGTGCCGCCGCCCCGGTTCTATTTTACCAACGAAACCATTCATCAAAATCTAATTATCTATTACGGTTATTTAGTTTTTATGCTTTTTAACAATAACTAACTACCTGCTAGTCTATTTTTTATTCCAGCCAATTTCATCCGTTTCTAATTACCGACGTTTTTTTTACTCGCGCATTTATTGAATAGTTTTATTATTATATTTTGTCATTGAATCTACAGTGCTGCATAATTTGATCCGCCTATTTGGATGTTACAGTAGCACTCTACATAGGCATATCTGTTAATATATTGTCTGTTTATACCTAGCTAGCACATAACGTTACCAACCCTTTCGGCGATGTTGTTTTAAGCGAACGTAATAACATTAATAAATTCAACGATCATGAGAAGTTGTTGAGGGAAATCAATACCTCTCAAAACTTTTGTTTTTTACTTACCTATTTAAGCTTTGTGTTATGTTAACACAACGTAATAAAGTAATTTGCTATAAAATGTATCTACGACAAGTACACATTGTATTTTCGAACGTAGCCATTCGTTTACGCCATATGCCATAATAAAATATAACCTAAAAAAATTGTCACTTGTCACTTATTTTTGTACTTATTTGAGAGTTTACAGAATTTGTAATTATTTATGCGTTTGAATAGATTTGGTTTTTTCAATAAAAATATTTTATAATTATTCATTGTCTGTTGTTTAAGATTGCAATGCCTGGTATAAAATTATTATTTCAGTTTCCAACTACAATAAACAAAGAATGGCAGAAAAATCGTTGTAAACGAGTAGAATTATTGTAAAACTAACTTCTGGGTAATATAAGGTGACCCTATTTATTTTTACCCAATGCTTGACGCTAAACACGAATACAAGGTATGTTCCAACAACGAGCAGAAACTACCTATTGACACCAGGAGTCTGCGCAATAGATTATTAGGACCCCAAATTATATACTGCGCAAAATATGTTACATGTTTTTTGAAACTTCCTGTATTCTTATTTGGGAATAATTTTATTATTAGTCTTATAATAATATTTAGCACTTTATGACTTAAGTATTCAATACATTTTTGTAAATGTCTTAAGGAAAATAGGCCCTTTTTAAATTTTAGGCATTTTATTTTTATTTTATAAGAAAGTAAGATACCTATTACAATAAAAAATAGTTTTTTAGTCAAGTATATCCAAAGATATTACAACTAAGAGACCAAATTGTTTACATTTTTATGTGGCAAATGATTATTCCCACCAGATTCTCGTTTATTGCGTCTTTGCCGGTTTTATCAGTCTGTAAAAATTATTTGGAGAAATTACTTTCAAAAAATGAAATTTGATGTATCCTATAACTATAATTTTATATTATATAAATAAAAATATGTTTTTAATCAAATTATTCTTTAAAGTTTTAATATGAGCAAAATTTTTTATTAAAAATCAATATTAATATAAATAAAATATTAGGGTTGCAACGAACTCCGTAAATACGGCAACGCTGAATATCTTATTTTACGAATTTACAACTAGTACCTATTTTTGTGCACAGTGTCTAGGTCTCGCTAACTTGTACACAATCCAAAAAGTTATATACACGCGAAACGTCTTGACAGAGTAGGTGAGCTGTGTGCAGACCGTTGGTGTTTATGCCGGTCGGCGTAGCTAGGTATGACGTTTCGCGTGTATATAATTTTTTGATTTGTGTACACTTTAGCGTGTACCTAGCAACAGCGATTTTTGTTAATGAAATGTAGTTACCATAACCAGTCGCAACGTTGCCAATCGGGTATAACAGCTATTTTGTGTTTCTGACAGTCTCTTTGTGACTTATTGATTTATTAATTTTTAAAATACTATTTTTGTGGACTTTTGTGAAAAATATAAATAATTATGGTACATGCATGTGTAGTGTGCAATAAAGTAGATCATTTAAATCGAAATTTATCCTTTCATTTGTAAGTATTTTTAGGTTAAGATATGTTGTTTTCATTTGAACCAGTGGAGTAGGGCACCCGTCTTGAGACTGTTTTGACTATACAATTTTTTTGTACAAGATTTAATACAATTTATTATAGAATTTAAATTGTATAGTATCATATAGTAAATTGTTTGAAAAAAAAATCTGATGTGTCCAACACATGACTTTCAGGTAATTTTGTGCAAATAATCTAATGGAAAATAATCTTTTTAATATCACACTTTCTCCAAATAGCTTCAAAATGAACTACAAAAATCACCTACTTACTTTATGATGCTAACTCTTATTGTTGTATTGTCCTTATCAATTTTTTCTTTATTATTTAGGTTATCACAGATACATTTATTGTTATTTTGTTCTTATATTATCTGTTTTTACCTTAATTTTAGCGTGTTTAGTATTAGTATATTTTTTTATATGTCTCTTAAATAAGATTTTTTTTCATTTATTGTTAATTCAATGTTTGTTATAGTTAAGAATAATCAGGCTTTAGCGGAAGAACAGACATTTTAGTTTAAAAGACTTAAATGCACTGAGCTAAATGCCATTTACTCAATGTTTCGTGTATAATTTATTTGTTACGTTTACATAATACTATTGAGTAATAAACGTATTTATTATTATTATTTTTATTATTGCAGCACCTCTATAAATGTTTAGAGGATAAACTAAATATATACATTTTCCACATACATCTAACTCGAAACATTTTTCTAGATATTCATTGAAAACGAAAATACTGAAAAATTTCAATTTAGCACTTTTCTTCCAATTTTTCCATTACGGTCCATTTTAGAAAAATCATATAAAAACAAAAATTATAAAGATCGATATCCCAAACAACTTATAGTTTAACAATTTTCTTAAAAATCAGCATTTTGCACATGTGGTCAAATTTCTCAAATACGGCCCATTTCAGGAAAATTTGACATAAAACAAAAATTATAGATAATAATATTAGAAGTAACTTTTATTAAAACAATTTTTTTCTCCAAACATAAATAACAGATATATAATATAAAAACGGCCTCCCATAAAGTACCCCCCCAGATGTTCTGACTTTGTCCAAAATCTAGTTATTTCACGTCAGGCCGAAATAAAACTTAGGTTTAAAATTTAATGTTTTTCCTTTATCCGTTTTTGAGTTTTCTTCAAAATTCGAAATTTACACATCTTCTCAAATATCTCGAATACGGTCCATTTTAGAGAAATTATGTATGAAATAAGAAACAGAAAATTAAATTACAAACAACTTTTATTTAAACGATTTTTATAAAATATTATTTTTTTTACATTTTGTCAAATTTCTCGAATACAGACCATTTTAGGAAAATTTTGTATAGAATAAAAAATATTTACAATAATATTGTAAGTAACTTTTATTTAAAGAATTTTCTTCTACAAACGTAAATAACAGATATATTTCATAAAATATAAAAATGACCACATGTAAAGTACCTCCCCAGATGTTCCGAGTCTGCCCAAATTCTAATCAGATCATTGGACGCCGTAATAAAGCTTAAGTTTAAAAGTTGGTGTTTTTCTTTGTATCCATTCATGAGTTATGGTGGACACACACACACACACACACACACACACACACACACACACACACACACACACACACACACACACACACACACACACACACACACACACACACACACACACACACACACACACACACACACACACACACACACACACACACACACACACACACACACACACACACACACACACACACACACACACACACACACACACACACACACACACACACACACACACACAAACACACACACACACACGCACACACACACACGCACGCACGCGCGCACACACACACACACACACACACACACACACAAACACACACACACACACACACAACACACGCACACACACACACACACACACACACACGCACGCACGCACACACACACACACACACACACACACATCATCCCGAAAATAGTCAAAACGGATTCAGGGGACCCCAAAACGTAAAAATCCGTCGAGAACTGGAGGTCGAAAAAAATCATGATTCCTATACTTTCCTTATCTGTATACAGATAGGAAAGTAATTATTATCCAATCTAATTTTTCAGACAATTGTACAAGAAATTGTATCAAAACCTTGTAATTGTGTAGTCTAAAACAGTCTTAAAACAGTTTTTAAAGTGATATTCCTTTTATAAATTAGTAAATTATTCTCATACCGATAAATAATTATTGAATAGTGGCAAAGAAAATTTAACGTAAAATGGAGAATACCTTAAAAATGATTTACCTATGAGACACCTATACATATTTTTTAATATTCTATTTAGGTTTCCGCAAGATCGTGAGAAGAGAAAACTTTGGTTGTCTCTAGTAGGGATCCTTGAAAATCAACCCCTTCGTAAAAACACAGAGTTGTGTTCAGAACACTTTTTTCCTGAAGATGTTTTGGTACGTGTAAATGGTGCTAAATATATCAGAAAAGATGTAAACCAACAGGTGAAAATACAAAATATTCATTTTTTGTTTACCTCTAAACATTATTTATTACCTATATGTATGTATATCTAATGTATGGGTTTTTAGTACTGATTCAACTGTTTTTGGACCACCACCTGCTGCAAAAAAAAATATTGCAGTAAGTAATAACAATTAAAAATTAAGCATAAAAAAAATAAATTAAGGTATTTAATATATTTAAAACGTTATTTTAAAAATTTTTATAGTTTTTTTACGATATTTTTTGCCATACTATGTTTTTTTGTAATTATTAATTAAAAAATTATATATTTTTAGGACAGTGTTTTATTTAGATACCCCTACCTACTTAATGTTAATATAAAATTTTAAATAATTTTGGTTACCATCATACCAGGCAAATATATAGTAAATGCCAATAAACTATAATCCAATAAATATTAAAAATCGGAAGGTAATTTGAATTCTCTTGTATTTGAATTTACTTGTACTTGAATTTAACTACATGAAAAAATCATCATAATTATATTACTAAATAAATATACTTATTTACGTATTTTTTTAACATACTACTCTGACAAAACTGGTAAGTTTAAAACTCTACGCCACTGGCGAGCATATTATGGACACTGTTTACAACGTTGCCAGCCGGTCCAAAGAGATCCGTCTTTCTCTCTCCCACTCACTAACAATTTTAAAACAATAACAGTCCGCAATTGTATGGGATTTATGAATGAAATATTTTGTCTCTATGTTGTAATGTCTTTGGGTATATCTATTTTATTCATTTCGTTTTCGAAAAATACGTTTTATATATTATTTCTAATTGTGGATTTCCTAACTGCTTATATAAATATCTTCAAATTAGAAAACTCCACATAAATATTGACACAAATTTTCTATTGCGATTTAACTTGTATTTGATATATCACGTAAGTATTCATTGAATTATAATTATCAAAATTACTACGACCCCTTTAAGCAACCCAAAAAATTCTTACCTACTTAAGGCGCCATCTTGTTACCATCCTAATGTTAGTCTAGTAGTATCACATTTTATTTGTAGATGGATCTGCTTCGACATATTATAGTAGGTTTGGGTTTGCTTCGTCTTCTTTTTGTATATTTTCTTCTTCTGATTTTATATCACTGTTAGTTTGCCATGGTAATAGTAATATACGTTGTGGTGATTTATAATATATCATATCGCACACCCCGAAGAAAACTGTATTAAGAAGTAATGTTTAATTTTTTGCTTTATTTAGAAACGAAGCTTTCTAGGGGTCTACTTAAACATAAAAATAGTTTTGTGGATATTAGTGGCTATAACCCATAGCCACATGCCTAAATGAATGTATGAAACACCCATATACTTGAACGGATTAATAGAAAAATAAGTCTTCCACTCCACCATTTTAAATATAGTTAGGTTACAATTATGATGTACAAATAATGGGGATACATCCGATATACAAATATTTCATGTACATCCGATGTACTGCTAGTCATGGTGTGTTTTGAATATTTGTATGGTATCTCATCCCATCTCCCTAATAACTTGATGCTTTTAGCTAGGAGCTGATAACTTAAATGGAAAAACATGAGGAAGATAATTTAGTACCACTCCAATTAACTTGATGGCGTTCGTACCTATCGAAATGTCATTTGTCAAAACTTCAAACTAGTGTTGCCGTTTTAGTACAATTGTACTATGTCTAGTACATTATCGAGAGCAAAGTACAAAAGTACATTTCATCAAAAATAGGCCTAATTCTAGTAAATTTTTAAACAAGACCAGGGTCATAGAAATCGGCCGAGGATTCCCCGAAATGGTGGAGTAGAAAATAAACCGCAAATACAAACCAGTGTTGCTGACCGAAATTTGTTAGAAATAGCAACATGCCAATCATGCCATAATGTACTTTTAACCAAAGAGTTCATTTGAAATATAACTTGTTGGGATTGGCAACCTCCTGCAGAATAAATAATTAATTTTATTAAAATATTATAATATAATAAGTTTTCGTTTTTTTTTTGATAGTTTTTTGTTTTTCGTATATAAAGTAAGAATATTAAAAAAAAATTGTTTTCTGTTCGATTTTGGCGTATATTATAAAATATATTGTGTCATTTGTATATATTTTAAAAATAATAGTTTTTTGTTTTTTATGTTTTTATATTTATATTTTTTGATTTTGATAAGAAAATAAAAATACTTTGCAAAACATAATTGTTTAAGGGCCGATTCCACCGTTGTGTTAAATGAACTTTAAATTACTAAACATTTTAATCTTCGTTTAGTAATTTAAACTTCGTTCACCACAACGGTGGAATCAGCCCTAATTTCATTGGTGCAAAAAATAGGTATATTCTATGAGAAACAGAAATATTTCGCTTAATCGTAAATTTTAGAACAATCTACATTTTATTGCTTCTGCTCAGTACACTTCAGAAACTCAGCGCGGCAACACTGCATCCTAGAGACATCGAGCGCCGCGACGTTACCAAATTGATCTGAGAGGTACTGCGTCGCGAATTATTTAGCAGGTTTGAAATCTGGGTTAGGAGCGTACTGGATAACGCTCTTAAAAAAATAATCAAAAACGAAACTGTTCTTGAGGAAAGTAAACACCTGCATTGAATTCGTATATTTTTTATAAACTTTTTTATTTACTGATACTCCTTATTTACTATATGTAATTTTAATAAATTTGTTTATTTATTTTCCATGTAAGGACAAGAATTAGAGTATCCATGCACAACCAATAGTTTCTTCTGGGAGGTTTCTTTTTGTTTACTTACCTATTACAATTACGCATTCGTTAAAAAATTACTTGCTTTTATTTTAATTTCAACCTATTGTAATTCAAGATACGAAAATATTTAAATTATTATATTGTAAATAAACAAACATTATTTAACACAACAATAAATACATACCTGACTTTCCTTTTCAATTTTTAACTAGGATTCTAGTAGTTATTTTTACACAAAAATTTGCTAGGATGTTTCTTTTATCATATTATTTCGATATATTTTATTATTTCCCAACTGGTAGAAGGAACTTGTCAAATTGAAAATCTTTAAATTGATTCATAACATCAACTACAATTATTTAATTCATATTAAAATGTATGCAGATTGCTATTGGTTCTACAAAAAGGTAAAAATTGATAGAAATATACATCAAATCCATTCACTGTCATCGACATTGTAACCAAATGAAACTGAAATTGAAGGTGCCCAAAGCTGTGTGTCTTGCTCTCTCCAAAGTTATTTACGTAGCAATTTTTTTCTTATTGGCCACAATTAGTATTAATTGCATTTGAGAATGTGAAGGCAATTTTGTATAAAAGCAATTTCTTATTATAATCATAAAAGTGATTGGTTATTTTGTTTTATTTCCTTCTGAAAACAGTAAAACGAGGAATTTATGATACACAATAATTTACATTGCTTTTGTGACAGTGAAAGTTTTAAAGCTATTATCAATTTTTGTTTTCAAAGATTTAAGTATATCTTTTCTCCGTGGTTTTATACTAAATAAAGATATTTCTTTTTAAAACAAATGTGCAAACTTTCTTTAATTGTCATTTAATAATTCATTCAAATTGCAGATTTAAATACCTAATAGCAAGCCCCTCCCCAAAATAAATAAAAATAATGTTTTGTCGTTTTTCTGATAAGAGATTTTTTTATGAGATTTAAAGATCATCCGGTATATTCTTTAATATTTTTGATTATGAAATCTATAGATAAAATTAAAATGACAGCTTTTTTATAGATAATTATTTTGCATGGCACACTATTTTATTAAAATAATTAGTTATGAACTTATTGTGTTATCAGACGAGGAAATGAAATAACGCGATATATTTTTTATTCAAAATGAGTTGAGAAAGTATAATTTTTTATTAGAGCCGTTGAGAAATTTATTCTGTGTTATGTTCTTTGAAAATTTTTCTTAATTTTTTACAGCCGTAAAAAGTAAATGTAAAACAAAAAATGCATATATAAACATTTAGGTATAAATAAAATGCATACAACTTCTCTATCCGTGTCTGTAATTTGTAGAGAGTGGGTCACCTCACGGCACCTAGGCTTCACTAGGCCCACTTTGCATCCTTCTAAGATGATAGGCAACTCCTAGCTCGTGAGGCCAGCTTACAGATTTAATGTCGCCAACAGGTGCTTTTTTATATCGGCCGGTGTTCTGTTCAGGGTGAGTAGTACTTGTCTGCTATCTGTATAAATGGGCATGTTCCTTCCAGTGATATTGTTTCTGGTGATTTCTTTTGCTGCCCCGTGAACTTGGTCTGAACTACATTGGTACTATTGCTTACAGTCCATTTTATGTTGAGCTTTAAGGATCTGGAGTATTTTCCATATCCTGGAGCCTTGTTTTGTTTTAAAACCGTCGGTGTAGACATGAATCGTACGTGCCACTTCCGGCTCTTCTATTTGTTCTGTTATAACTTTATATGGATTATAGAAGGTATATCTCGGTGGGATGGAGTTTATGTTCGCTTGAAGCGTATCGAGCGCCTCCTGTCAGAAGTGAAGTATCGCCTCATCAGATCCACCACCAGGTTCTATTCCAGCCTTTTTGGGGCATATCGTTATCATCAGAGCAACCTCCATGATGTAAATATCAAGGAAAATTAGATTAAGAAAGACTTCCATGGCTCTGCTTGGTGTAGTTTTCATGGCTACTGTTATGTTGAGACATACTGTTCTTTGAATTTGTTTTAATTTGCAAATAGCTGTCAATTTTGGGTTTTTGTTACCCAGACAACTGCACCGTATGTTAGATTAGGTCTTATGATGATCGTGTTAGTCCATATGATGACTCTGGAGTAACTACCCCAAGTGCGCCTCACGGTTCAGCGGCATTATTCAGAAGCAATTTATGCTCTATGTGAGTTCCTTGTTACCTTTTTGTCTAAGGTGAGACCTAGGTACTTCACTTCTGTTGCAAAGTTTATTTTTGTGTTTAGGAGCTCTGAAGGTTTTAATTCCATTTTCATCCTTTTCCTTAGGACCATTTCTGTATTCTTGGGATTGATAGAGAATGAATGGTAATTGCATCACCGTTCTATAATTTTGAGAGCTCTTGCGTTCTTTCGCAGACTATGTTCTTAAAATTTCCTGTTTGTAGATTGACCAGGTCATCTGCATGCGCTATTGAGCAATGACTATCATTACTGAGGTGGCTGATGAGGGTTTCGAGTACCATATTTCACAGTAGAGGTGATAGCACCTCTCCCTGTGGACCTCCCCGTGCCACCAAGCCTTTTATATTCACATCTTCTACCCTTATGTTTACTGCTCGCTTTAACAGCATATTAAATATTGACCAAGGATTTCTCCATCCGGCTAGCAACTAAGTGATGGACTGAATCAGGAGATCTGTAGATAACGGGCTGAATCAGTACATCTGCCTGGGGTGTATGCGTGATAATTTGGGTGTAGTAGTATTGTTGTAATCAGTACATCCCTTATGATCCTTTCGCATAGCCTTTCCAATGTCTTCATGGACAACGATGTCAAGCTAATTGGACGGTATGTTTTTGGGACGGTGTAATCCATCCTTTCAGGTTTGGGTTTAAATATTACTTTTACCTCTCTCCATTTTTTGGAAATATACCTCAGAGCCAACGACAATCTGAATATATCTACCAGTTGCGGTTTGAGTTCTTCTAGTTCCCACTGAAGTAGGCGGGATAGATACCGCCAGGCCCTGGCAATTTAAATGGAGAGAAGCTAAATATTTCCCTATCACATATAGGTAGAACTTGCTGGAGATGAGTAACATTGCAGCTGGGTATTTTATACTGTTGTTGTTGTTGTTGTTGTTGTTGTTGTTGTTGTTGTTGTTGTTGTTGTTGTTTTTAACAACTGTACTTCATGTACCTCATGTCTTCCATTTGGTTTGTTTGTTTTACTATTTGCATTTCTGTCTTCTTCATGGTAGTTATATTTTATTATATATTATTTAGGTACCTACATGCAAAGATTTAAGATAATGATTAAATTGCATGCTTATTATGAAACAAATAGTACATGACATTCAATAAGGTCATTTTTAACTGCAAAAAGTGAAATGGTTTTTGCTTGCTATGTGTAGTTGCTTATCGATAAATTTATTTCGTTTTTTTGCTGGCAATGAAATAATGTGCTTCTAAACGTCTATATCAATAAAACAATCGCATTACAAGCATTTTCTACCATCTGATTTTGCTACTTCCGTAATTTCAGTTTTTTAACGAAATTCTGAAACTAAGATGATCTTGCAAGCAGCGAAAGGGTTGATATGTAAACAAATTCAACCTGGCGAGACGGGACCTATTTTTTAAAATTGGTGTAAAATTGGAAGTTATTTAATTGCTCTCAATTTTTTTGTAAGACTCTCAAAAATAAGAGTGAGTATTGCTCTTGCAAGCATTTTTTTATTCAGTAGTTCTACCCCATTTGCCCCATGTTTCGAGAAAAAAATTTCAAAATTGTTGCCATTATGGGAAAAACCAGGAAAAACAAAAAAGGGCTATTCAATAATATGCCACACGAAAGTGATGATGGATTGGTTCTTGTTACCTTATAGGCATTTCAATCTAAAAACAATAGGTGACTACGTTGCAGAAATGGATCAAAAGTGTTTTAAAAAACTGTTTACCTTCACTAGAAGAAAACAGCGTTATAGCTTAGTAGATAGATAATGCCCCTTACCATTCCAGAAAAATTGAAAAATATTCAACAAAAGCACCAAAAAATATTTAAGAAGTTTGTCATTAAAAAAACTTTCTTTATTTACAAATCATAACAATCCATAACAATCTTGTATATTTATATTTCACGTGATTCATAAGGATAACGTTCATCTTGGATTGTTCACCTATGATTGTCATTGGAGGATCTCAAGTGTTTATATAACTATTAATACACCTCTTCTTATTGCACAAAATTGAAATCTTCTCCTCGAACAAAGCAAATAGGATGATGCCGTGCAGTTTAAAATGCACCTAATGCACTTGAAAAGAAAGCAATAAATCGTTATTATAAATTTTAATAGTCTGTCAAATATCCTATAGTGAAATTGATTTCACTTCACCTCATAAATCGCCGGCATCAGACCGCGAAAAACTTTATTATATTTACGGGAAGTAATGCTAACACACTTAAATCAGTCACAATTAATTTCTATAGTTCGCTACTTCTGCTAAACCCATCAGAGCTATTCGCGCAGCGGGTTACAAATAAAACTGAATAAACTGATTTATATGTTATTTAAATAAAAACGTTTATGTTTTAAAATGTCTAGAAACCCGTACCAACGGTAAAAATTCTTTAGGAGGTTAATTATGATTTATTTTTAACGTTAACCTGATATAGAAATTGTTTTTTTAACTGGAAACTTCTTTTGGCGCGCCTTGTAAAACTTTTTTCCTGGGTTGTAAATGAGACTGAGTAGTCACCATTCGTTGATAAAATATAATATTCACGATGCCAAAATTAATTCGACAATCAATATGTCTCCAAGTTGCTGGGACATATTTTTCTACATGTGAGTTTGTTATTTTTATTTAAATATGTTCGGCACTCAAGAAAATCTTTATGTCTTGTCGACCGGTAACGACTAGCCAATAAACAGCCGGCGAAATATGGATTTACAGACTTTGCTAGATGGCTGTCCAAAAAAGTACAGTATAGATGATGATGACAAAAAGTCAAGATCTACCGGTCCTGAAGAACACCCCACTGATCATCATCCGGAAGCAGATTTACTGGATACTAATTTCTCACGTACACCGTCACGTGTACCGAGTAGATCCTCAACAAAAATGAAGGCTCCCCAATATTGCTACTTTAAACGCATCGGAGAAACGAAGATTCAAGGTGATAGTACTGCAGACATTAGACGATATACTACATAATTCCACTTCTGTGTCTAATAATATCAGGCAAAACAAGACGCACATATATAGCAAAATTCACGCTGGCCAATTTACTCTATTTCCCTCTGATGGAAGCAAACTCGTCAGTGAAGATAACTATCCACCAAATTATCATTCTGGATATGAGGGTTAAAATACACCTCAAACATTCACTGTCTCGTCGTTGACCGAATAACGATTTTATGATTTATAATTTTTCAATATTTGCCTTGCCTTTTATTCTCATGCATTTATTAACATATTAGGTACTTACTTTAAAAACATAAGTATTCTTTCCTCCACAATAATAGCTCTTCGATAATTTGTATCCTGTAACTGCATTGATGGTTTCATTAGATCAACAGGCTTTTTAAATGTTTCTTTTTCCATCCTGTAGAAGTTTTGGAATTTTTGAGGATGTACTTGCTGCTCTACAATAAACGTGCTATATGTATCAGCATTATCACGTAACTACGGATGAAACCACAATTTTCTTTTCTTTTTCCTCCTCCTTCTCCTCTTCCTTGCAATTACAGCAGCAATTAACGCAATATTGTATTCTTTCGACGACATCTTGACAACGAAGGTCTGATGATAAAAAAAGTCGCATTGAGCGACTTCGTTATGAAAGTAAATAAGGAAGACTCCAGTTGGGACGTGCTTCCTGCTTTCTGGCAGCAAGTCGCACGTTGCATGCTACTTTGGTGTGAAAGCCCACTTAAGTCGATTTTATCCGAGCCGGTGCACAGTGGGCCAGAAGTTCCTTAAAATGTTGAAAAATTCAAAAATAATAAACTATTAAGAAGTAGGCTCTAGAGAATTCTAAAACAGTAGAATCACATGTTTTTTTGAGTTGAATTGAATTTTAAAAGTTTTAAGATCGGTGGCATTTATGCAGGTAAGTCTATAGATTCCTAACAAGCTCTTAGTTTTTGTTTTTGTATAGAGATTCGGAAATATATTGACAATATTAAGAAAAGCGTTTTTTATTTACATCTAAATATTATTTTGAAAGTTTTAGTAAAAATATCTTAATGTTTTACCAACAGTAAACACTATTTACTATATATACTTTATCTTTGATTATTCTACTTTGTAACAAACCTCGAACATAGTTGCTACTTTCTTGGTAAAATCCATATAACACTTTTACTGGCTACTAAAAGTGTTACATAAGACTTTGGTACTTACAGAACAAAGTATTCTGTCAATTTTACTGATTTCTTTGCAACGAAGATATAAGTTTAGGTCAATTTGGATTTGTCATGCGTGTGTTTTTCCTTCAGAGCATTCAGTTACAGTTGATCTTCAGCCAATATTGGACCACACTACATGTAAGTTATTATCGACTTTAGAACTGGAAAAGTTTATGATTAAAAACCCAAAGCTTGTATTAAATTCTAAATGGGGAATGAATGGAAGTTCTGGTCAAGCACAATACAAACAAACTTTTGCGGATGATAGCTATTGCGACTTCAAGTTACTGCTAACCTGTATAGTTATATGGAAAATAACACAAAAGAAAAAGTTATTATTTGAAATAATCCAACTCCTTCATCCACAAAGCTATGTCGCCCTTTAAAAATGCAATTCCTAAAACAAACTGTAGATACTTCAAAACGGGAGACTCATTTAGTTAATGATCAAATTCAAACATTATCTGAAACTACATTTAAAACAAACTTTTTTCGAGTGTTATTGGTAAAAAACGACCTATATATGACAATTCTAGGCATGAAAATAATACATCCTCACCAAAGTGTTACTTGTGTGGAGCAGTGGCAGCTCGTGGGCACTAGCGGCAGTGGGGCACACACTGGAAAGGAATCCCGGGATTCGTTTTTCCCTTAGGAAAACAAGTTCTCCGCTCAATGAAAATTAAATATATTTCAAAACAATCAGTTGGGGCAATAACGATTTCTGAATGTGAC
The DNA here is from genome assembly GCA_927349885.1 of Psylliodes chrysocephalus. Lineage (NCBI taxonomy): Eukaryota > Metazoa > Arthropoda > Insecta > Coleoptera > Chrysomelidae > Psylliodes > Psylliodes chrysocephalus. Next base: position 16,267,191 of record OV651824.1, read on the forward strand.
TACAGGGAGCTAAATGTGATTACTCAAAAAGCATTTAACTATGTATGTGGCTATTTAATCAAAAAATCATTACATATCCACTCTTGCGAAATTTGCGTAAATTTTTTAGAAGAATGCAATTTACTTAACAATTCTAACTTGTTAACGCATTTTAAAGCATACGACTCTAAAGAAAAGGTGTTTGGCAATTTAAAATTTTCCAGCGAAAAATTTCTATTTTCTTATTTTAAAATTAAAAAAAATTTTATATCTCTATTTGATAGTTTGTCAACTAAGCCTGAAATTTCCAACTTTTTGAGATGAGCAAAATAAAATTTGGTCATTGCCAACAATTTGCGAAAATGTACACCATTAAATTATTTATATGAATTTGTTATACTCTTAAATATGCAATCAGAGATTTGAAATCCTCAAAAAAGTCAGACAAAACCAAAAGAAAAATTAAAAATTTGTCCCATTTATAAATATTATTGATTTTTTTCACTGCTTTATATAAAAAAAGTTATTTTTCTTTGTAGTTTTATTTCTTAACTATTCGAATGGTCCAACTAACGTTTTTTCGTAATCACAATAAATAAATTATTATCATGGTCCAACAAACGCGCACCTTAAGCCGAAACCGGATCGCCTTTGTGAGGGAGCCGGTAAAGATGGCGCTGCGTACATTCGTATCTGGTCTAGGTAATCTGTGCCATGGGTACAACACGTCACGATGAGGACAGCGCCCCGCTTGTGACGTATAATCGCATGTGTTCATCGCGTGCTAAGCGATATTGTCGTTTTCCTTGTTTTTCGCATCATAATGAGAGAGAAAACAACAGAGGCACACATTTACTGTGCCCATCTTCCACTTAATTTCGGAATTCTCGGAACGTCGCTCAACGCCTGATCGTCCAGTGTCGTGCCAACGCGGTTCGTGCTGAATATTAGATAAAATAATAATAGACATTGAGGAAAATATAAAATATGTTATTTTATTTTTTTGGTTTATTATACTAGGGCACGTGCCCAAGTGCCCTTACGGGCAAACCTCCACTGGTGTGGAGCTTCCCCTGTAAATATGAATAACTCGGAAAAACTTCTACAAAGACCTATAATGGAAGACTACTTAAAATATGACATAACATCACTGCACGCTTGGACAAGGTTTGTGTTTTCATTTTACCTATCTCATCTGCATCAACTTTATGAAACCTGCGATTTTTTAATTTTATATTTTAATAATTTGTCTTGATTTCTACACAGAAAAAAGGTGAACTATATTCAAGATGAATGGTCTTATTTCAATGCTTTGTTGTGTTTATACATCCGCAAGTAAAACTTGTCTCGATTTGAAATTCTAGTAATACTTGTTCAACAATAGCTAATAATCCTTGCTTCAAGATTAAAATCAACTTGCCCTAACTAAAATACCTCTAATTAAATAAAGAGCATATATTAATCAATTGCTGTATTATGTACATCTTAAATGAAATAGTCTTACACTTTTTTTAAATATACTTTATTTATATTCAATAATACCTTGTTCTTAAATTCAAAACAACTAAATTTGTTACAATAATAATATGAACTGTTCCAAGAAATGTTAATATTGGCTTTGACATAAATATATTGATCTTGACTGAATTATAGAATAGTTTCATTTAAGAAATTAATAATCTTGAAATAAGAACAGGCTATTCTTGCTTTTTAATAGGGTTTTCACTGGTACCTATCCACCGAAAAACATTTTTCAAAATTGTTTTTAGTTAATGTACCAAATTCATCTGTCATCTGAGGTGTCCCACCTATAATTAAAAGAAATAATTTTATAACTACAAAACCTAAATGGAACATAAAAGTTTGTCCTGATAAGATAAGAGGTCATATCTACAAAATGAATATTTTTAGTAAATGTGGGTAGGTAGATAATTACGTCCTTTTAGACTTCGCAAATAAGTTTTGTATATTTTACTAACCTTTCCTTATAATTATAGTAAATATTTTCTAATGCAAATAGGCCTTTATTAAATTGTGTCATAATAAAACAAAATGTAAGCTTATTAAATTTGTAAGAATCTAAAAATCGGAATTTTCGTAGATACGACCTCTTGTCTTAGCAAGGTAGAAGTCGTCTTTCTAAAAAGTCGTCATCCAGCATCATACATTTTTTTTGTTCTTCGTGTTTCTTGTTTTTATGATTATAAATTTACTTATATAATATGTATAATACCTAACAAGAAGTGAACTAAATATACTTACATTTAAATACTGGTATCAGGTCATTGAGACCCCATCCATCTAACAAATCTTCCATTTCAATTTAATTTATTCATACACTTATTATATGAATCACAAAGAATTTCTAATAAAAAGTAGAACGTAACCCTAAAGATACGACACAAACTTGTTAAAAAATGGACAATAGGATGAACACGTGCTAATGCCAATATGCCAGATTCTCTATAAATGCGTTGTGTCTCTGACTTCCAGTCATATATCTACCGTACCAGTGCAGTGGTTGCATTTTAAAATAAGTTTCAGCTAGACCGTGCAATGAATTTGTACTCGCTAATCTTTTGTGATTCGAATTGTTTAATTCTTGTTCTGAAATTTAAATGCTTTAAATCGAATCCTCTTACAACATTGAATCAAGTACGCGATAGTCGATTTTAAGAGCATATCATACTTACAATAAACGCAAGAGCTTTCTTGGATTAATTAACAATTCTAGACTCGAATGAAATAATTTACTCTCAGATTAATTATTATAAATCTTAAAATACAAGATTATCGGGGTTATGATTGACAAGTAAAGTTATTTTTAACAGACACGTTATTTGTGAACAGGTTGTTATTTCTAAAATAATAGACCTGTTAAAAATAACACAGGTTGTCAATCATAATCTCCTATGCCTACTATTCACTCAACATTTATTTTCTTATTGTATCGAGAAATAATATTTGAAGTAAAATCTGCTTTATTTCAAATAAATGTAATCTTCCAAGTGTAAAGCTTTTCTTGAATGTAGATGATAATTTTTTTCTGTGATATTGTAATAAAATTGTTTTTTCATAAAATATTTTACAGTAAATAAGGTATTAACACAAACTCTTTTTACAATAAAAAATAGTTTTTGTTTTTTAAAAATTATCATATTAATTTATTTTCAAAATTTTAAAAACAACTGGGGGTTTTAGTAGACCAACCAAAGCCAGAGCTGGAGTTCGAATGATGGGAATTGTGCCAGGGCTTGTTTCCGAAACTTTTTTTTTAACTTCAAACATTTCTGGATTGGATGAAAGATTTTATGTGATCCTTCAGGTGATTGCTACCTGTTTCAATATTAATTTAGAAAAATTCAGAACTTACTGTTTAGATACCGCTAAGAAGTGCATTTATTTACCCTTGGTATAGAATACCTATGAGAGTCCACAAAATTCTTTGGGCATAGGCCTGCAATTATAAATGCTTCACCTGTTCCCATTGGCCAGCTCTCTGAAAAAGGCGCGCAATAAGGAATATCAGAGGTATAGGGAGCCTAATTCAAGCAAATGTGAGAGCTTATGGTGTTCTTAATTTATCTGTTCCATTAGAATCCCTTTAACATGTTCATATGAAATACCACGTGTGAGTTCTGATACAATTAGAGTTTCTCAACTCCCTTCCTGGCTATAAGATCTGCTTTCTCGTTCTCCAACATTCCCTATTGTTCTGACATCCCTTCAAGAGTGATCTTGTTATGTTCTGCCAGGAACCGGAGGGACTGTTGTCAGTCCAATAATAATTTTGATTGTCCTTTTACTCTTTTTAGTGTTGTTTGTCATGATAAAGACCTTCTAATCCCAAAGAGAGTAATTTAGCATAATCTGGGCATATACATTTATTGCTATTACTTTAGCCAGGAAGGCTGTTGCCAGTGACTGTAGGTTTAAAGCAATGATCCTGCCTGAGTGCGTATGATAATCGCAGCTTCTAATTTAAGCTCCTACCATCCATCTACAGGCCTATAGTGCTCTAACAGTTTTTCCTGTTGAATTTTTTTCTTTTTAATTTAGTTGAAAATATAATCTTAAAAAAAACCGTCGGTTGTAACTTAGTCACTATGAATCTTAAATACAGTCTAAATTCTATTCGAATTCAAAGCAAGACGCCCCGTCGTGTATAGCGATCGTGAGCGAAAAGTGACTTATTCAACGTAGTGTAAAGGAAAGTCAAACATTTCAGTAAATTATGTATATATACAATGTCATGGTTAAAGGTGAACAGTCTTCTAAATTAATTATTTATTAATCAAAGGATCCTCTAGTAACGGGAAAATGCTGTAAAGCTACGACTACTCTACTTACAGGGGAGTATCGATAAGTTCAGAGAATAGAAGATGGCGCTACCCTAGTACGAATGTAAAGATCGACAGGAATATCAGAAGCCGCGACACGGAGAGAACGATTTATGCAGCGATGCCAAATTTATTCGTATTAAGTAGTTCTTATGAAGACTAGAGAGAAGGAGACGAATCGACAATGGTCAAATTTCAAATATCTCCCCTTCCTTTTAGAAAGTTCGTAAAATTGACTGTAGTTGGCATGTCGAACAGCTGCGCTGTCAATTATGTATGTAGGGGAGAGCGGGGCAAGACGGGGGCAGTGAGGTAAGATGGGGTACCACTAATTGTAGCGAGTAGGGGCAGTCGATCGAACGGAAAACAACAACAAAATGCGCTGTCAAGGTCTGTAACCACGGGTTGAAAGTTTAGTATGCCGTGGAATTGCGACGAAGCAGTTGTGTAAAGTTATCTCCAAATAATCTGTGATTTCATACGTTACATTTTTATAGTGGTCAAGTTTAAACTGTGATAAGTAAGTAGACATTATTTTTACATTTTTTAAATATTTACTGGTGTATGTGGGATGTATTTGCAGTTAGTTACGTATAATTAGTTTTTAATTTTTATAAACCAGAATCGCAGTAATTAGAAATTTTTGCAAAATGGCGCGAAGGGGCAAGATGGTTTTGTTTTTGAGGGGCAAAAAGGGGTACTACTTGGTATATAGAAAGTTACCTTTGTTGTTTAAATTGCCAGAGTAAAATTATATTTATAATTATTTTCTTTTTAAGATCATGGTGAGAAAGTATAAACGAAAGTCTGACCGTGGAAAT